>JAQGAE010000543.1:0-34105 GCA_034696685.1 Julus scandinavius | reverse complement strand
CTTTGCAAATCAAAAGCATTGGGTTGCTGATAAAACCTGATTTTATAAAGACGTTGTACCACTGTGCCCCGGTCTCTACTACTAGTGTTTTTTGAGACACCCTGTATATCCCAGCTGCAGGTTCCAGATTACTAGTATTGACTTTTCGTGTATTTAAAGGCCAAAAAACATCGATTTTACCTTCGATAATTATTATATAATGTCTATAAAAGCTCAAAACAACGTCACGGAAGAAAAAAATGCAAATTTAAGGACTCGAAACGTAAAATTTACGATACCTAGCGTGTAATTAACTTCGAGATTTCTGCAGCCTCGAGAGCTATTTTTGATACCGATGTGAAATTGCGTAATCTGTCATTATGTTATAATTTTTTTAAAGATCACAAAAACGATATAAAAAACAATGCCAACTAAATTTAAAACTGAATTTTTTCGTTGAAATTTGAGGGTTTTTTTCAGTGTTTTTTTTTTTTTTGCTAGTAACCTCATGACCTTGATGCTGGATTGCGTCAGAAAAAGCACGAATAATTTGCATGAGAGAATCACGAAATAAATGAATAGATTTCCAAGTTATTAAAACAATTAACAGCAGTATTTAAAAAGAATAATTTTGAAGGTTTTTCTAGAAATTATGGAGGATACATTTTCATGTACTTCCGTCTTTTTTTTTTATACGTACCAGGAAGGCGGGTCTGAATCCGAGGTCATAACTACGACCTCTGTTTGTTAAAAAGTCAATTAAAAATTACTAAAACTGCATCGATTTGCGAATAAAACACGATTAAAACATCACAAAATCATCATTAAAATTGGAACGGAAAAAAAAGATGCGTTCCATTTAGGCTTAATGAAAATTTGGAAGTGGTTTTTATAAAGCTCGTATCTTAAAACTGTGAATAGTTTTTGGAAATATAAAACGATAACTTACGAATACGATATAGTTGCTGTCTTATTTCGAAAAATCCGATTTTTCGCGTGTATTCCAGTTAGGGAAAAAGGTGAAAAAAATGTGTGAAAAATGCAGAGGCGTCTCCGCTGAAATTGGGATCGAGGCACCGTTTCGTTTTTTTTCCTCTTCACCAGTCTTGCGAATAGATGAAAAAGCGACCGAGTTGAGAAATTGATAAAAAAAACCAAAACGCGAAACTCGTTTTTAAAATAGGAGTGAAAACGATGATGTTGAAAACGAGAATTTATGATTAAAAATTGAAAAATGAGAGAGCGATCTACCCATCCGTATTTACTACGCACTGCCTGTGCCAGACAGCTGAGGTCGTACTACTACACCTAATAGTTACGTAACTTATTTAGCAATGTAACGCAGTTATACACCGCCATGTTCAACTTATCACGAGATTGTGTTACGAAATGTTAATTAGACTCGTTTTATTATCGATATTTTATCTAAATTTTTTAGAATTTACATTATTTGCATTCGACATTTTGTTTACGCGCGATGCATTTCGGGAGGCTTGTTACAGTGTTACAAAACTTGATTTCCCAAATTAAGAAAATAATTCTAACCGACATTTTTTTTATTAAATATTGTTTTAAATGTTCATGTAATAAATATAATTATTTTTTATCGACCTACAATAAAGTATTAATTCATAAATCACTTCTAATATGATATTTTCGACAACTTTGGCGAATTTAAATTTTTATAGAAAGTACCAAAGGCTTTGACAGCACTGTTTCGGTTGCCATGACAATTACATTGTTTGTTTACTCATGGAGCATCATGGGAAATAAGTGGTCAGTGCTGTAAAACTAGAATTCTCATTTATAGCTATAAACATTGTACGCTCGAACGCATTACTCTAGGCTTAATAAAACAGAAAATTAGCCATTTAAAAACTCATTAAATAAACAACTAAGTTTTAAAAAATTGTAATGTAAAATAATTGTCTTTGTTAACGAAGAATTATTAGCTATTTATAAATATGTTTTAAAGCATCGACAGGACTTTATTGGTTGCCATGACAACTACATTGTTTTGTTTTTTCATGATAAATAAGTGGCAATGATGTAACACTAGACATTCCGAGATATTCCTTTAATCTCTATGAACCTTTAACGATCAAATGCCTTATTCTACATTAAAACAACGGCAAAATAACTATTTAAAAAGCGTTAGAAATACAAAAGTTACCGAAAATTGTACTCTAAAAGTATTTGTTTGTTAACGGATGATTATTAACAATTTTTGGAAGCACGGACAGCACTGATAAGGTTGCCATGGCAACAACATCGTTCTGTTTACTCGCGGTGCATCATGGGGATTCGAACGAAAAACAAAAACAAAGATGGCGAGCGACGTGAGGCACAAGTTCGTGTTTTTATTTGTTACTTTTGCATTTTTTTACCTAATTAGCGCAGAATGGAATACGAACGAGTACCTAAAACGAGAGCATACTTTAGTCAAGCCATATCAAGGTAAATTATGCCGAAAAAGGTGTTGGTTTTACATGAAATTTCGGCTTTTTAAATGCCACGCACTTAGCCCGAGGGCGTAGGTTCGTAATATTGCACCTGGTAAATATGAAAATTTGCATAATAACTAAACATACTTTAAATCTGTTTTACATCGCTATATAATTGCGTATTAAGACTTATCTAAGTGTTATCATACGACGTGCGGTACATTTGGTTTTGACCTTGACAGCGACCAACAATCAGTTGGAAATCGAAAGTCATGGTTACTGTGTGTATGGAATATTTAATATTTTTGAAATTTCGGTATAAAATTTTCAGGAGCCGGTGCCAGTATTCCATATTGGGATTTCGACGGTAGTACAATAGTCACTGGAACTTACGTCAGACTAACTCAAGATCAAGCTAGTCGAGCCGGTTCTTTATGGAACAGCGTTGTAAGTAAAACATCAACACCTAAAGGCCCTAACCTAGCCTTAAAGGTCCTAAACTGACTTGACCTAACATATCGTAAGCCGAAAATTACCTAGCCAAAGCTCCTAATCTAAACTTAACCTGATATAACCTAGCCTAACATGACCTAACTTCAATTGATATAACCGAAGCTCACGTAATCTAGTCTTAACTTGACCTAAAGGTCCCAAACTAACTTAAGGTCCTAAACTGACCAAACCTATCCTAAACTGAAATAAACCAGCCTAACTTGACCTAAAGGTCCTAAACTAACTTAAAGTAATCCTAAGCCGATATAACGTTACCTGACCTAAAGGTCCTAAACTAACTTGAGTAATCCTAAGCCGATATAACGTTACCTGACCTAAAGGTTCTAAACTGACCAAACCTATCCTAAAATGACGTAACCCAGCCTAACTTGACCTAAAGGTCCTAAACTGACCAAACCGATCCTAAAATGACGTAACCCAGCCTAACTTGGCCTAAAGGTCCTTAAACCGACCTTTGCTAAGCTGATGACCTGACTTAAGATATCCTAACCTGATTTTTAGGACCACATCTATTAAAAATGTACAAAAGGCCCCTAGGAACGTAAATTAACAAAATTTGCATAGACTTAGATATGACTAGAGGCTCTTGTTTTTTAAAAGGTCCCATACGGGTCCCAACGAAGGTTCGCTTTAATGGACCTTTAAACCTATCGTACCTTTAAACCCTCCATTTTTTTTAAAAAGCCTTGTCGATCTCGGAACTGGGAGCTACAAGTACAATTTAAAGTCCACGGCAAAGGCAAGGACCATTTGTTCGGCGACGGTCTCGCCTTGTGGTACACCAAAGATCGTTTAGCTAAAGGTTCGTAAAGGTCTTCGTTGTAAATGTTCGTGGCAGAGGGTGGCCGTTTAACATTTTTTATTTCTCGTATTTCAAGGACCCGTATTCGGAAACAAAGATTATTTTCAAGGTCTGGGAATATTTTTGGACACGTACAGCAACCACAACGGTCCTCACAACGTAAGTTCCAGCAACACTTGGGACCCTTTTTCGTACGTCATCGGACTTTAACTTTCCCGCGTGATTTTAGCATGGTCATCCTTACATTTCGGCAATGGTCAACAATGGGTCCTCGCACTACGACCACGACAGGGACGGCACTCACACCGAACTTGCGGGTTGCGAGGCAAAATTCAGGAATTTGGACCACGACACCTACGTTTCAATTCGCTACGAAAGGGACACGATTACGGTCAGTTAAGAATCTCTTAAACCGGCGGTCCGCAATGGATTTTTGGACCGTTACGCTTATCCGAAACTTTTCTTTTTTAAAGGTTAAAACCGATATCGATAACAAGTACGGTTGGAAAGATTGCTTTTCGGTAAAAGGCGTTCGTCTACCGACCGGTTATTATTTCGGCTTTTCCGCAGCTACCGGACAACTAACAGGTTTGTAACTCGACGTATGGACCGCGTAGGTCCCAAATTTCATATCAAAATTCAAGAGTTGAAAGTCATAAGGGCCCAAGTGTCTAAAATAGTTAAGAATCTAAAATAGCCCTCATATGTGCCCTTTATACGCTGTGTACGAAAAGGCCCTTCTGGAAAAATAGTCCCAATCCCTATCCGTTGGTTTTTAGCCCTCGTACGTGCCCTTTATACGCTCTCTGTACGTAAAAGGCCCTTCTGGAAAAATAGTCCCACTTCAGGCCACATTTCCAGATAGTTGATAAAGGCCCAATCCCTCGACATCGGCATTTAGCCAAAGTAAAAACAAGAAAACTACTCACCGTGGAGTTTAGGGCCAAAAACTTCTTTGGCTATAACTGTCTCGTCTTTGTCAGATAACCACGATGTGATCGCCGTCAAAGTCTACGAACTGGACATGGAAGAGGACGAAACCGCACAACAAGAAGACCGCTCCAACATCATGCCCGAAGCATCGTTCTTCTCGCCGCCAAGAGGTAAAAATATTTGCTGTCTAAATGTTTCGAGTCACGTCTTTTAGCGCTTTACGAACACTCTCGATGCTTTGCAGATCACGTGGACGATGTGAAACAGTCTTCGATGTCCGGGTGGAAAATCTTCGCCGTGGTTATTTGTGCTCTCATCGGAATTGCGGTTTGCGTCGTCGTCGGCATTTTGATCTTCCAGAAGCAACAGGAAACGTCGAGGAAACGGTTTTATTAACTTTTTTTCACATAACTTCTGGAGAGATAAGTTTCAAACTCACCTCCGATTCGTCTTATCCGCAAGAGTTCGGGATCCACTTTTTTCTAGTTGACGATGGCAATAAAGGATTCTTACTAAAAACAAACTTTAGAGGATTTTTACTTTTACCGACTGAACATCTAAATAAAATTAATAATTAACGACTGATATTCAAACGGATCTACTTTTTATGGTTTATATATAATTGGCGAAATATACATACGATTAAAGACTAGCATTTCGAGACTGCGGTTATGTTTTACACAAAAATTCAAAGGGCATTATCACAAATTTGACTAAAATAAGTTTTTGACATCTCGTTAGATAGACGAGAGACAAAAACTTTGAAGTACCGTAAAATGTGGATGCTTTGGGCAAGTCATTGTTTCACCCACTTGGGAATGTCTCGAGCGGGTTTCGATGGGGCTTTTTCGGATTACAAAAATGGGAAAATGCCAAAGCTGCATTTTTTGCTCGTCTGTGGATTATACAGCATAAAAAAATGTACCATAGAAAATTCTGGCAATCCATGAGTACAACAAAATACGGTTCTGGAGCGGACGAAAAGGTACGCCATGCTGCTTTTACGATACACAAAATGCGACATTTCAGTGGCATCGTGAGTACAGGTAAATGCCAGCGTAGCAAATGTCCTGACATCTGTGCGATCTGCTCTAAGTTATCCAGAGTCACCACAAACTAAGAGGGCTGTTAAGCCCCGATTGGTCTTGATCTAATAAAAGCGCTCGTTCCAATTTGTGAGAACGAGGCTTTGTATGGAAAATATCAAATAAGGACATATATGGGGCACACCAACGCACATATGGCCCTATAATTTGTCCACTAGGACACGCCTCTAAATAGCCCTGGCCCAAAGTATTCACATTTTGCCGTACTAAAAAATGTTGGAAAAGAAACAGTTGCAGTTGCCTAGAAATTGGATTCACGAACATGAATTATTATTTAGAGTTGGAAAATTAAGGATTATAAAGTCCTTGAAATCTTTTAAATTTTTTTGGTAAGTCTATATTTTAACTTCTACAAGTGTTTTTCAACCTTTTTCAGCTCTCGGCATGCTTAAACCAGATATAAACTTGTCGTGGCACAACGAGCGAAAATACGAAACTATCGAACCAATATCATGGCATTTTCACGGTATAATCCAAAATTTTAACGAGCCAATATTGTTTTTAAAAATGCTGTGACCGTATCACAAAAAAAAGGCTACATATTAATTTATAAATATAAGTAATGGAAATTTTAAACTTTTCAAGGACTTTATAATAATCTCATTTATATATTATGCACAGGATTACACTTAACACTCGCTACAGATGCTTAACGAACTGTTAAACACTTTATACTAAAATCTCACTGTTTGGTCCTTGTTATTCGACACTTGGCCTCGATAACAAAAATTTAAAAATTCAGAAATATTGTACAAGATAATTTTTAAAAATTTCATCGGATTACACCGTTTAGTTTACGAACATCTCTGATACGTAAACATGTTTTCCGAAAGATCCAACGTCAAGTTTTGTTTCCAAAACCGCTTAATCGTACCGTAAGGGCATACAATTTATTTTCTTTTTTTGTTGGAGATACCGTAGAATGTGGATTCTTTGGCCTGCTTCGGGACTTTGGGCCAGTCATCGTGTCTTCAAGGCGGGTTTCGATAGATGATTTTTCAAACATCTGTCACTTCACGGCTTCAGTCATATTCCGGTGACTTGCCAATTATTCTAAATTCAGCATATTTTAAATTACGGCCAAAGGTCTTTTTTGTGTTTTGCTAACTCTGTCAAACTTTCATCTCGGGAAGAAAAACTAAAACCGCTTTTGTTAAAACAGGTGAATATAGTGATTCCTAAGTGCCCTAACTATTAATCGCATGAATATCAAACACAAAACCAGACATGGGTAATTTGAGAGGGACCCAAACTTGAGTTTCGGCAATTTTGATAATTTTCATTCTGTATTTTCTTATTATTTTACTCGCAAAGGACCCTTGCAAAGAAACCCTTGAAAAGTAGGGACCTAAGTGCCTAATATGGCCATAAATGCTTTCAGACATATATACCATACATTATGGGGACCTGGTCAGTTTCGGGTCCTAATTTTTGAACAGTTTTCAGCATTTCAAACAAAACCACCAAAAACTGGCCCAAAGTATCCAAGTTTTACGATATATACTTAACGGTGGTTTACCGGCAAAAAAAAAACCAACATCTTTACCATTAATTTCATGACTAGCAGAACTGTTGAGGTACCAAATAGCAACCACGAGTAGCGGATATATCGGTCCGTTAGAAAACTATAAAAAAACAGTTAAAACTTAAAACAAAATTTACGATCGATCGAAGGTTTGATTTACCGATTGCGTAAAATGTGTCCATTAAGCCATCCGTTAAAGACCCAGGAATGTATCAATAGGTTGTTAGATATAGGAAGATAAGTATATGGAAGAATAAAGAGAGTTAAGGACCCTGGTGAAAATAATCCCAAAATCAGGACCTTGAATTTGTCCCAGTTGCACGACGGTCCATTCACATACGCAAATCTGATCAATCTTTGGTTACTTTCACCACATTTGTGGTTACTGCGATGATACGCTGAAGGTCCTAAGATTCGCGTAGAAGGTCCATATTATGCGGCACTGTTCACTATACATTTTTCATGTCTGGATTGGGTCCTAGAGTTCCGTTATCCGGTTTACGTCAAACACCGCACATTTTTTACGAAAAGACCATCCTGGAACTGGAAAACTGCTTAATAAATAGCCGACTTAGATGATTGGTCAAAGGTTCCGATAAGTCGTGACGGAAGGCCCTAACTATCGATCCATAAACCGGATTATAACATAGTTTGCGATGGTTGGCTTTTATCTTAAGTGCCCTAGACAATTTTATACACTACATTCAGCACATAAGTGATATATGAGAGATCCGGATTTAACGGATACTTTTTACGAAAAGTAACGGATGGACCCAAACTTGTCGATGCTTGCATTAATTTAATAAAAAGTTCAGTTCTTTTGCTTACGTAATAGATTTTTGATGATGGATGTAGGTCCAATGAAGCAGGCATCGAAGGGCCCTTTCCAGCATTGTCAAAAATTTTAAAGTTAAATCCAATTTTCCTGCTTTGGATGGGTGTTGACAGACTGGTACAGAGGCCTTCGGAAGAGGTTGGTTGGAAGATGTTTAGGGACCTAAAGGCATCTAAAGGCCAGTGGTGGCCCTAACATAGATCAGGGAAGCTCCTTAGCAATTTACGGGAAAAGGGAAGTGTCGAACTTTCTTCGAGAGAGCTTGGATGGGTGTTTAGGGACCTAACAAGTTAAGGAAGCCCCTTGACAACATACGGTCAAAGTGATAGACATAAGTGCCAAAGCCCATGAGTTAGGGACCCAGAGGACCTAGAGGAATGCAAACAAGTTCAGCACAAAAACAATGCTAAAAATGCTGATATAAGACCCCTCCGAGTGCAACGGGCATCTCAAAACCTAGATATCAAACTAGCAAATCAGACAATCCATCCATCATCTCGGGACCGCAGCTTTAAAACTACGTAGCTGCCCCGGACATTTGAATTTAAACCGCAAGGGCAAGTAGGGCCTAGGGCTCCAACTAAGCGTTCGCTCATGGTTCCGGAGCGTGTTGAAATCTCTTCTTAACCTCCCGCTCTTTGATCCTCTGCTCAGGCAGCGAGACTCCGATGGGCCTTCTGGGCCATGTGTTCGGTATTAGTAGGACCCTAATGGCCGCCATGTACTCATCGAGTCTCTTAAGAATGGGCCTCGTGTTGGTTTCCAGCCACTCCGAGACCGTGTACCTATCGTAGACTTCGGCTAGGGCTTCTCTGGCGGCAGTCTGGAACAGGGACACGTTCCTCGCGGCATCATTATACCTTGCCACGGCCTGTTCCAGGAGGGGTGGACTAGAGAACTTCATCCGTAGGTTATAGTCTGAGACCCAGCCCTTGATGTAGTTGCTCTCGAAGAACTGCTCATTGATGTAGTATTCCATGGTCACGTACTGTAGCGACAGTTGGTAGAGAGATGATCCAGGAAAGTTGCAACGGATTTCCGGATTCGTTACGTTAAGATCCAGGCTCACTGGTCTGTTGCATGCCAGGAGGGTTTGGACCCTCAGTTGGACCTCCGGATCATAGCGGAGGTATTGAAGATACTGCAAGTTGACCGCCAACGAGGGGATGCCGGCCGGCAAAAGTTCGCAAAGGACCGAAAAGTGGTCGAATCGCTGCCACCCGGTGAGCATGATTCCACGGAACGGAACCACGGCGGAGAACTCTTCCACGGCTTGCATCCAGCTGATGTGGTTGTCGAGCCGTGCGGCAATAGGTGTCGCCACGCTGGCCGGACCGGTAGCACCCTTGAACGCGCTTGCGATCCAGATGCCCTTGAAATTTTCGGCGTACTTGCGCCAGATTCCAGCGGTTATGTCCTGAACCACCGTGCTGCCGTATTTCCACACCAGAATGTCCGTGAGCTTGCCGATTTCCGATGCCCTTAGTTGTTCAGGCGGCACGTTCCTGAACATGTCATCCCACATAATGGGCTGCACCCCGTGTTTGGTCCTAACGTGTCGGGTGACCGCTTCTGCATGGGACAGGAAAAGGCTCTCCGTACTCCACTGCATCCGTTCCAAGCGTCCCTGACAGACCGGACACTCGCCGATGTTGTACACCTCATCGCATCCCACGTGGAGGTGTTTGGACCCTCGATGGAGGACCAAGACCTGGTCTATCATCTCCTTGATTACTGCCAGTGTCCGATTGTTGGAAGGGCAGACTGCCTGCGGGAATGCAGGCACCTCTCTGAGGCCCTTGAACCCCTCGCGCTTCAGGATGAACTCCATATGCCCGAACGTCTGCACCAGCGGCACAACCTCTAGGCGGTGAGCGTCCGCCAGTCTCTGGATCTGGGATATATCGGCCACGGTGTAGGAGTTGTGTGCCCTTACGTCTTCCAGGATTCCCCAGTAGGGGAACATGTCCTCGTACTCTATGAGCAAGCCCGTAGCACCCATTTCGCTGAGCAACGGGAACAAGCGCCCCAGATATCCCACTGAGGGCGGTGCACCCTTCAGGTCCAAGTGCACCAGACGGTGTTGCAAGACGTGTTTGGGAACGGGCGGCAGACCCTCGTTTTCCCTGATACCGTCCCAAAGGCTCAACGAGGGGGACCTCGCCCCAGAAGCAGAAGCATTCTTGGTGCGGTTCGAAGTCTCCTTGATCCGATGATGGATTATCTTCTGCACATTTCTCATCATCTGTGCCTCTTGTTGCCGCATGCGCTCCAGGTGTTCCCGAGGCTGTGTTATGGGCATCAGGTCGTTGACATCTTCGAACATGCCAGGGCCTCGGTTACGGCTCTTGGGCCTCAAGTTCTCGCGAACCGAGCTGCCATCGCTGCCATTGGCCCGAAAGCCGGGGGTGAAAACCACTTCGTCGATCAGCGCCTTGTAGATGAGGAAAAGGGCCGTAGCCACACACGTCAGGAGTACGAAGGACCGGAGCTTACCTCTAAGTCGGAATCGAATGTTGGAGTTATTCATATCGGATACGCTGCTTTCTCACAGGTGGTCCATCATATTGGTGAAAATGGTCCTAGTCCACTGAACTGAGGCCCTAAAACAGAAACTGAAGTTTTGTTACGTGTCCACGGACAGAAACTTTTAAAAATTAGTAAATTCATGGTTGCGATCTTTTTTTTCAATTTATGTCACACAAAATGGCGCTTCAAATTGTCACGGCACATAGAATAGGGAGCCAAAATTCTAGTGACACGCTTAAGGACTCTTAGTAGCACACCGGGAAGATCTAGGTCAAAAATGTTTTTAACGTGCTTGAACAGCTCTTAAATGCCCCAGAACATGCACTTCACATTGCATAACTACATTTTTACAGGTTTTTGGGGCACCGGGTTTAAGGGTCAATTGTAAGAAATGAAGCCATCAAAACATAAAATTACATGTTTTGAAATTGCTAACACTTACATCATACAAAATCTTGAAATTATCTTTATAATAATCTACAAACGTGAAAATTTGACTCGTCCCTTTTTATATATCGTAACATGAGGATACTTTGGGCCAGTTTGTGGTGTTGTTTTGTAATTCTGAATAATTCTTCAATAATTAAGACCAGGTGGAATATAATCATCCCTCCTCTTTTTGAATATGGCATTATTTTTACTCTCTGATTAACAAGTGATGGGATATTACCATTTATATCCACATTCTAAGTGGGCAAATCGATAACTAGCCCTAAAGTTACCCCCACTGGAATCCAAACTCCCAAATCAGGCTAAAGTGGGAGGTTGAGTTAGTTGAGAACAACTTTGGGCCAGTTATCGTTTTTCCCAGTTTGAATGTCTTAAGCGGGTTTCAATGAGTGCTTTAATTTTCAGTCATTTGTAGATTTACACTCTTCAGTCATAGTCTGGCGACTTAAAACTATTATAAATTCAGCATAGCTTTTGATAAATGCGTCAGAAGGTTTTCACTAACAGTCGAAAACTTTCTGACACTTTGTGGCAGCTCCTGCTGCCCCTGGACAGTGTGGCATCCAGCTGCCTGGCCGAAGTGATGGCCAACTCTGATTGACTGCAGTCACTGGTCAGTTCACCCCTTTTTGACCTGGCAACCCTCAACTCTCTCTTTTTTTGGCCCGAGCTCTTCACGAGGCGAGACGTCTCTCCCTCCGCTACAGCTCGCCAACACAGCGTTGTTCAAATATAATGGCGACCAATTGCTAACAATTCAGTTTTATACCTTACTAATAAATCGGTTAACCCAAAACAAATTCGTCTAATCATCTTTTTTCTTGGAGGTTCGGGGACATCCAAAACTTTTATCCAATTCATATACATATTTTTAGTTTTTTAGATTAGCCATTTAACATTTATAAAAGGACGACATTTTAGGTCACTAATGACGAGAAAAATTCACTAAATGTCATCATACATACCGAAATATGACGTCACTATTAATGAAAATTGACATCATTGTCATTCCCATAAGAACAAGGTTTTCATCAAGTTTCAACTCGATTAGCAATGATACATCGAGATAATAAAGCGTTTTTGACACATGAGCGTTAACTCTACATTCGTGGGATGTTATTTCAACGCCCACATTAGTTATTTAGCAATTACTAAAGTAAAAAACTGGAATTATATGATCAATGTTTTCCAGGTGTTAATGCAGAATTATCATTTATGAATACAGCTGACCAAACATATACAACTGCTGCATTCGGTTCTACGCCTCAGTTATAGTTTCAATTTTTTTTAAATAAAAAGGTGGTATAACCTACTTTGAGAGACGTTAACATATTCTAATCAATCATAATATTTAAATATTTAAACAACACTGAAAACATTGTTAATTATTTGGAATGTTCGAATTTGTCACATTCCATTTTCGAACGTTTTCAGAGCACTTATAACCAAAAATACGCCGACAAATGAACACTCTCGGTGTTCAGTAACTTGCTACTTTCGTTAAACTAATCAATTTATCGTTAATTGACTGTTTTATCACAAATAACTTACCGAAATTCAAGCGATAACAAAACAACGACGTTTATATGATGAGGAGAAGTGCTTTTGTTTTACAGCGTTGCATTGTGGGCCAAAGCACGAGCTAGAAATACACGGTGTCCCGTAAAGATTGTCTGGGATAATTCGAGGGTCAATCATAAATTTTGTAATTTAGACGTTTATAAACTTTAAATAACATGTGATTAAGATTTATTTGCTATTAAATGTTTTTAAATATTAAATTTAATCATTTAATAATACATTTACTCAAAAATAGACGTCAAAATAGTTATTATTTGGGGATAGCAGGTTACATATGGATGGCCCTCGTACGTTATGTAACCAATTCCGGGTTGTGATTGGTTCAAGGGTCGCTCAGAAATCGCTTAAGGAATTTTGATAAATTTCTTTGAAAATTCTTCTAATATTTTATCAAAATTACGTCTTGGTTATTTCTAAAATTTCTTTAACTTTCTCTTATTTGTAGTAAAAATTGTAAACTGAATTTGTCTAGTTTTTATAAAACTGAATAAAGAAATTTCAAAAAATTACCAAAATTTGCCTCCATTTTCGAATAATTTTAAAATATGTTCCAAGAATTCTGTCAATGCAGAAGTCTGTAAATCGTCTATAGATTTCTATGAAAAGTTAGCTTATCAAAAATTATCACAAATTTCCTTAAAATAGTCATTATTTTTCACAAATTTCTTAGAAATCGTCACTTTTTTCAAAACTTTCTGCCAAATGTTTGTGATTTTTCAAAATTGTCTTCAAACTTGTCACTATTTTTCACATTTTCTCATATTTTTTCCAAATCTTCAATATTTTGTAAATATTTCTCCAAAATCGCCATCATTTTGCACAAATGTCTTCAAAATCGTCATTATTTTTCGAAAATGTCTACAGAAGTCATTATTTATTTCAAATTTATTCAAAATGTTCATTATTTCAAAATCCTCACTTTTTTTCACAATTTCTCAAATTTTTTCCAAATAGTCACTAATTTTCAAAAATTTCTCCAAAATCGTAATTAGTTTTCAAATATTTCGCCAAAATCGCCATCATTTTGCACAAATTTCTCCAAAATTGTCAATATTTTTCACAATTTCTCACATTTCCTCATTATTCATAA
Source organism: Julus scandinavius (assembly GCA_034696685.1). Lineage (NCBI taxonomy): Eukaryota > Metazoa > Arthropoda > Diplopoda > Julida > Julidae > Julus > Julus scandinavius. Next base: position 20,318 of record JAQGAE010000543.1, on the reverse strand, counting down.
ATTTTTTCCAAATGTTTGTTGTTTTTTCTCAAATTTCTTCAAAATCGTCATTATTACTAAAATTTACTTACATTTACCGACAAACTAGAATTATAATCCACGAATTCCATCAGCTGAAATCTTGATAAAAAATCCATCAAAACGCAAAATTTTATCACAAGCTTTAATTTGAGAAAAATACTCTTACACAATAAAACGCTGATGAGTAAAACTTACAAGTTCAGAAACATTGAAATTTATCACAATTTTTCAGACAAATTGAAAAAATGTCAAAAAAGTGCAAAAATTTGAATTCCCCAAATACTAAAAACGAAAAACCTAAATTTAAATGAAAAATAAGTTAAAAATTACATCAAACATCAGCATCAGAAGAAAAACATCAAACAAATTATTAAAATAATAGGAAATAATAAATACGAAAATGTCATTTTGATATTCTGCAGCAGCACGACTGAAGGATGATGATGATGATGATGAACAAGAAGATGAAGATGGATGATGATCAAGATGATGATGAAGCTGCCTTTTTTCGTTTCTGGCATGTTATCAAAGTCTGTTGACACTGTCACCACGTCTTACAATTCTGACATTGGACATGACATCCATCATTGGTCATGATTTAAAGATACTGGACATGACTTCTGACATTGGCGATGACATCCGTCTTTGGCCATGACATCACTTCTGGAATTGGTCATGTTTTAAAGACACTGGACATTACTTTTGCAATTGGCTGATGTGATTTCTGGAATTGACCACATGACATCCACCGTTGGACAAGACTTCACTTCTGGTATTGGTCATGGCATCCATCGATGGTCATGATTTAAAGATACTGGACATGACTTCTGGCATTGGCCATGACATCACTTCTGGAATTGGTCGTGTTTTAAAGACACTGGACATTACTTTTGCAATTGGCTGATGTGATTTCTGGAATTGACCACATGCCATCCACCGTGGAACAAGACTTCACTTCTGGTATTGGTCATGCATGCATCCATCGATGGTCATGATTTAAAGACACTGGACATACTGGACATGACTTCTGGCATCGGTTGTGACATCCACCATTGGCCATGACATCACTTCTGGAATTGGTCATGTTTAAAATAAACTGGACATGACTTTTGCAGTTGACTGATGTAACTTCTGGAATTGACCACATGACATCTAGTGTTGGCCATGGCATCAATGTGGACCATGATTAAAGACACGTGATGGGACTTCTGGCATTGTCCATAACATCCATCGCTGGGCATGATTCAAGACAGTGGACATGACTTCTGGCATTGTCCATGACATCCATTGCTGGGCATGATTCAAGACAGTGGACATGACTTCTGGAATGGACCATGACATCCGTCGTTCACCCTGATTAACAGCACTGGACATAAAATCCATTATTGGTCATGACATCCATCTTCGGGCATGACTTCTGCCATTGGAGATGACATCCAATGATGACCGTGACACTGTACACGACTTCTGACATTGGCAATGGCAACCATCGTTGGCCATGACATCCATACTTGACCATCACATCTGACACTGGGCATGGCTTTTGACATTGGCTATGACATCCATCGTTGGACATGATTTAAAGACACCGGAAACGACTTCTGACATTAAACATGACATCCAAGACTTCCAACAATGGGCATGTCTTCCCAAATTGGATACGACCTCTGACATTGGCCATGACATCCAAGGCTTCCAACATTGGCCATGATGTCTAAGGACTTCTAGCACTGGCCATGACTGCTCACATTGGATAAACCTCTGACACTGGCCATGACGTCCAACACTTCCAACAACAGTCATGACTTCTGACATTGTCCATGACATCCAAGACTTCCAAACACTAGCCATGACTTCCAACACTGACCATAACTTCCCACAATGTCCATGACTTCCGTCATCAGTCCAACCTCGTAGAGTTTTAAAATTTCAGTCACACAATCTAGTCATTAAACACCGACTGACATCATCTCACTGACGCCATTCTGTAATGCTGATTATTTTGATGGCCATCATTTGTCATTCACACAATGATGCCATGACACTTATTTGCACATTACTTCTGTAGTCATTAGTTTTTTTTGTTCTTGTTATTGTTTCATAATGTTTGTCATCGTGACATGAGGATGACACAGTCATTATTTTCTCAACATTTTTTCACTCACTTCTTCAAAAGTTCTTCAAAGACATAACCTTCATCAGAATCTTACAAGATGGTGGCCAAGAGTTTTTTTTTCAATGGCACAGGAACACGTGATCCTGACACCTAAAACAAAATATTTGTGTCAAGGAGAACCCAAAAAAAAAACCACAAGTAGTTTCAGGTTTAGCACAAATTTTTCAATTTTTCTTCACGGTGAAGTTGTTGAAGTTGTTGTTGTCCATGACATCTCACAAAGAACATTTGGCATCAGGAGTGTATTTGCTCGTCAATTCTTTCTTGATCTGTTTCCTTAATTTCGAGTTTTCCTTCACGTAATCTTTTCTCCAAGAGTTCACAGTTTTGTTGTAGCGCTTGATGCCCGGAGCATGAACCAGAAAAGCGTTGTCCAGAACACTGAAGTTGTAGTCCAACAAACACATTTCGTAGGCCTGAAAATGATACAAAAAAAACACAAATTAATGTTTTGTAATTGATAAAGCAACACCTTGTCAAAAAAGGACAACAACAGAAACTAACAACTGCTTTCAAATACCAAAAACAATTTTTTTTTCGCAAGTTCTCGAAGATTGATGAAAGTTAACTTTTTATTTTTAATCTTAGACTGTGTTTACAATTTAAGAAATTAAAAGTGCCCTTACTTGATCACAACACACTCGGGCCATAAACAAAATAGTTTAATTACTAAATGATTAAACGATTACATCACCTGAAGATGATATGACATATTAAACATGATTATCTATGATTCATTTATTTTTTAAAAAAAAAAGGTAAAAGCACCCGGATCTAACAAATACGTGCGATAAAATTAATAACATTAAAATAAATTTAAAATTTATCCTTCATAAAATACAATTTAAATTTTATGGGAATTAATTTACGGCTTAATTCCCATCGATTTTTTTTACTATTTTATTTCCAAAAAATTGTTTAAATTTTATAACCAGTAATCATTATCACATTTTTGTTCACGTCTTTGTTAATGTCAAAAGCTCGTCTCATAGGTCAAATGCCCCAACTTTTTACGAGATTATTTTCATTAAAATAAAACGAAAACGTGATGCACGCAACCACAAAACATAATAATAATGTTATATATCGCTATAATTACGCTTTTATTATAATAATAAACCCAACCCAAATCATTCCTTCAGAGATTAGGGGACAGTGGTTTGGAGGAATGAGACACAGGAGGAATGGAACATTCCCAATAATTTAAAACTTGAATGTGTAAAAAGATTGACACATGTGTGCCAAGAATGAGTCATGATGTGACTTAGGCCTAGTCCACACCAACGAAAGCACGGAGCAAAAGCAAGGTTTTTGAAAACATGTTGTTGATAAAAGTTCGCCTACAAAGTTTTCCACCTGCGCGCATGAGGAATGGGGCGCATTGAAGGAGGATTGGGACACTGTTTTTAAAATGAAGATACAAAGGATTTTACCGCAATAAATTAATTTATTTATTTGCAATAATAGGAACACACTTTACCATTTAGCAGGATCTTTGTACGAAAACTAACGAACTATTGAAAATTAACTAACAACGATGCAAAAATGTGTAGATTTCCCGCAATTTTGATTTTTCTCAACACAGAAAATACTGGGGAAGCTTCAGAATGACATCAACTTTTGTAACCATGTTTACGACTCGTGTATCAGGAAATTTAAAATTCACGGTATTCTCCTTTCTTGGCAAAAAAATACATTTCAGCTTCTTCGAGTTCATACACACATTATTTTTCTCGGCAAATCTCACCGACACAAAATCACCAGCTTCAACATCAAACAGAAAAAGAACTGTTTTGCACGTGCTTAAGACCCTCCTCCTGCACGTGCTAAAGTTCTAAAAGCAAAAATGCGTTAAATTCCAGCAACAGGGAATGTCCCATTTCTCCTCCTTCACTGTTGTGTCCCAATCCTCCTGACACTACATCTTTGTCTCAAACACACCGTAGGATTAAAAGGAGCTGGCAGATTGGTGCGAAACATCTAATAACATCATAACCATCCTAACTGCTATTAATGTACTTAATTTGAAATCGTTTCCTCTATAAACAATACTTTTAGAAGAGTTTAATATTTGAAGTAAAAACGTACTTTTTGGTAGTGAAATCACACTTTTCCTTCCCATATTCCTGCGTTTCATCAGAAGGCCACCATTTCACGCAAACAAATGAGGGAACGCGAGTGCCATGTAGTCGCGGGTGTCAAACTTTTTACACTTTCAAATTTTAAATTATTGGCAATGTCCCATTCCTACCCACTCTCCCCTAATAATAAATCCAACCCAAAACATTCCTCCCGAGATTATTCTCAAAAGTCACAATGTTAAAAAACTTGCTTTGAATTTCAATTTTTTTTTTAATTTCAAAATTTTATTAATGCTATTAAAATATGTATAATGACTATCATAAATAAAGTGCACTTAGCCTTATTTAAGGATTTTTTTATTACACTACATACTAGCGTAAGTTAACAATAAAAGTCGTTTTTAAACCAGATTAAAACATATTTACAGGTAGTTATTATTTGCAAATCACTAATACCCAATTTGAATAACAATAATAATGCTATTACAATGAAACTCTACAGCCATTGTTTAATCATTTTTTAAATATCCAAACTTATTTGCATTTTTATATATTTCTAAACCTAATTTACATATTTCCGCATGTGGTTTAAGTTGGAGTAAACATTATGAACAGGTTTATGTCGCCCTTTATGTATAGACATTATAAATACCTGAATATGGCTATTAAAAACCACAACATGGTCATCAAATGGCTAAATATGGCCATTCATAGCTAGATTTGACTATATAAGGTACATATACATAGATATGTTATGGTCAAACATGGTCCATACATGTATGATATATAAACTGTATGGTCATTTCATGGTTAAGCATGGTCCATACATGGCTATATATGGTTATGATATGGTCAAACATGGTCCATAAATGGCTATACATGGACATTTCATGGTCAAGCATGGTATATACATGACTTTATAAACTATATGGTCATTTCATGGTCAAGCATGGTCCATACATGGCTATATATGGTCATTTCATGGTCAAGCATGGCCCATACATGGATATATAAACTGTATGGTCATTTCATGGTCCATACATAGCTATATATGGTCATTTCATGGTCAAGCATGGTCCATACATGGCTATATAAACTGTATGGTCATTTCATGGTCCATACATAGCTATATATGGTCATTTCATGGTCAAGCATGATCCATATATGACTATATAAACTGTATGGTCTTTTATAGAATAAATAAGGTCCATTCATGGCTATTTTGTGGTCATACATGGCTATATATAGATACCTCATGGTCAAACATGGTCCATACATGACCATAAACTATATAGCGAATTTATAGGATAATTAAGGTCCTTGCAGGATATATATGGCCTTTTTGTGGTCAAATATGGCCCATACATGTCTATATATATCAAATTGTTTTCTGTGCTCATTTTGTTGATTGAGGAATCTAAATTTAAGCAATTTGACAAACAAAATACTTTTATTACATTTATTTTTTTTTTTTAAATTCCTTGTTTTTTTTAAGAAAATGTTTTCTAAAAAACTGTGCGAATTTCGATTGCGGTTTTTCTGCAAATTAGTCTAGTTTTTTTCTGTTTTGGTTTTTTAAATTGGATGAATTAAAAACTAGAATGAGGTTAATTTTAAGCAACTCAATTTCCTTTGTGTAAATTAACATTTTCTAACATTTATTTACGCATAAATTACATCAGCATTTGCAATTACATTTTAACACATTAGCGTTAAGGAAATCCATTAATTTATATTTTTTTAAAACTTAATATTGTTTCTTTTTAAAAAAATTAACATTTTCTTAGCGAAGCATTAATTCGGGCATTAACCTAGATGATGAATTTTTAATCTAGGCTACATTATGTCCAAATACAGCGTTTCCCCATATACAGAGCGTCCCATATTAAAGGATCTAATAAATATTTTGAAAAATAAGGGGTTGACCGTAGGACCTGGGATTAGGGGTGAAAGACTAATCGAACCATCTAGTAGCTAGCTCCCTCCAAAGTTTCCCTCAGGACAGCTGCTACTCATATGCAGTCTCATCTGATAAAGCAAATGATTAGAGGCCTTGGGGTCAAAAATACCTCAACCTATTCTCAAACTTTCAATGGGTTAGAAGCCCAGTTTGCTTAAAAACTGAAACCCGATACACCAGAAAATGCAAGTGGCCAGTAGGCCACTTTTGGTAAGTAGGCGCTGTAGGATGAACCAAACGTGGGGTTATGGCGCTCGATGCAGACGCTCATCAGAGCCCAAGCCGATGAAAGGGGAAATGAACAACGGAAGAAATGTGTCCCCAGTCCCAAACGTACTATTTTTAAAACCTGGGGAAAGTCGGGAATTATACTTAAATGTGTTTTAGACACCAATTTTATGCTGGAATTTCCATTCGAGGTTAGGAAATTTCCGTTAATCAGAAAAATCTGGAAAAATGTCGTGGAATTGGTAGCGAGGCGGGTGCTTGGAAATTTATAGGATGGGCCTTTGTATGTTCCAATAAGCTTTCTGGACACCCTAATTTTAAAAAAAAATGGAGGACGTCCATGGGGAGGGAAGGGGGGTCTGGGTTAAAATGGACACCAACCATGTGGACAGCGGGTTGGGTCAATTTTTGAAGGAATTTCGAGGACTTCTTTTTTGAATGACCATATGATGTATGGGCATTTGTGTGCATGGGTAAGTTTTAATAAACATAATATCCAGTAAATATTTTGGACAAAAAAATTCAAATATATTTCAATTAATTCAAGGCTTAAGTTTGGCATTTTCAAGGACACCTTCCTAGAAGAACAATGAAAAATGTAAGAAAAACACGAATTTCAGGGATCATTTCAGACTTTCTTAATTGTCAAGGCTTCTGGACACCATGTTAAAGAAACAGGATTAACAATGGGAGCAATAAACATCCCATTTAAATATAGTTGAAATTTCACACAAGTAGTTGTATACAAATAAGTGGCGGATTTGTGCACCACTAACCACTAAAACGTCTTTTTATTTCGTTTTTACCTCGTTTTCGCCATACGTTTGGATTTTCCAAAAAAAATCCATGAAAACATAATGTAATTACACGCACGTTGACTTCACATACAGACATTCAAACTTACATAAACATACAATAACATAAAATGGGGGTAACTTTGGAAGGGTAACTTAAGCGGGTTTCAGTGGGACTTTTTAGTCATTTGTTTGATTCACACTCCTCCGTCATATTTTGATGACTTACCAACGTTCGAAATTCAACATATTGAAAATGACGGTTATTTTTATTGTCAAATTTGTTTTGTGTTTACGCAAATGGCGTCAAACTTTCATTTCTGGTGGAAAAATTAAAGCAGCTGTTGTTAAAATATGTGAATATAGCGATTCATAAATGCGCCAACTATTACCAAAATATCCTAAATATCAAACATTGCAGAAATTTCACGAAATGTATAGTCAAATTCCTGTAAAATATCGTATTTTTACTGTCAACAAAAGGACATTTGTATACTAAATAAACACACACCAAAACATCAGAAATTTTCACAATTTCTCCTAAAATTTATCTAAAAATGAAGTTAAATTATAGAAAAAAAATTCCTGTAAATTATATCTTAATAAAATGGTAGCATCTTAGTGAATACCAGATAGATTTTCAATATATTTTTCATAAAAACCTTCCCCACAATTCTGCGGCACACGTGGAGACCCTTAACGTCACACTGCCATATCCCTACTTTGATTATCATTTACAGAAACTTCACTAATGGCTGGTTGCACCAATAAAGGTTAAGCTAAACCTAAGGTTAACCGTGAGTTAAGCATTGCACCAAAGGAAGTTAACAGTTGACCATTGGTTAACTTGAGCAAAACCAATGAGCCTAACCCTGAGGTTAACTCGTGGTTTTATATAACCTTAGGTTAGCTAACCTTTTATTTAACCTTTGTTGGTGCAACCGGTCCTTAGTGAATATTCTGCACCCAAAACCAACCTTTAAATTCTCCAGAAACGTTTATTTCTTAGTACTTCTTTGAAATCTAAGGTAATTCTGCCATGGCCCATCAAGGTTATCAATGACTGATGATGATGATGATGATTTTGTTGCTGATGATGCATGATATCATCATTACTCTTGGCTTCATCGACCCTGGAAGCAATTTATGAAATATTTTTCTCCGAATCTGATGATGAAAAACTTACGAATGTTTAGTAAGTAGTCCTGTCTCCAATCTCCACCACTTTCCAGAATTGCGACGACGTCAAGGTACAAGAATCGCAGGAATTCGCCGTGGGGCAAAACCTTAGTCATCTCCAGTCATTACATGAAAACCACACAACTAACTAACGAGTAAAAGTAGAAGAAAGAAAAAAAAAGACACGAAGGTCGAGGAGGAACGGTTTCAAATAAAACCACCAACGTAACAAAACATATAATCGATGAAAATTGGAACGAACCCTCGTATACAAATTCCCGGAATCACATCAAACGGCATAACAGTTGCGATGGACAGGAACTGCATTTTTTTTTTAAGAAAACCCATTTACGGCTTACACTTTTATCGCATCGTTGACTAAAACACTTTGCCAACAATAACAACAACGAAAAAACAAAAAATAACAAAACTTTTAACCGCGCAAAACAACTTTTTAAGAGGCATTAAATCTTAAAAAGCGAAATAGAATTCCAAATTCGATGGAACGTCCCGGAATGGAACGGGCCGTGCGCGTGCTAGCATGTGGCAACGACGTCATATCCGGTCCATGCACGCGCAGGCTCGATGCATTCTGGGCCAACAAAAACAAAAAGCCAATTTGTATACAGTGGAACCTAATGTTTACGAACTTAATCCGTTCCTCGATCCTGTTCGTGATCCGAATCAATTTTTCCATTGCAATTCATGTAAATCCAAATAATGCGTTCTTTGTCCTAGAATTTCTTTGTAACATGTTATGGCTTTATGTGTGGAATTAATACAGAAAGGAAATAAATATAAGAGTAATATTTGAAGAAAGCAGTTTAATATTTTTACTTTTTATATATTTACTTTAACAAACATTGTTTCCATTAGGAAAATGTGTATTATTCTACTCTATTCTCTCGTTATTCACATGATTTAAGTCTTAAATGGACGTCATCGATGGATTCTCATCCATTGTATCTGAAATTGGCGTGGAGAAAACGAGAGACGAACTTTTGCCACATTTGTAATTGAGGCTAAATCCTTCAAACTAATATCGATTTTAATTTAAATCCTCGGAAATTTTAACACATTTTTTATGTTTCTCGTATTTAGTAAAACTTATCCGTAACGAAGATGTTCTGCTGGAACTAGTAAAACAATCGCAGAAACTCGGACCTTTGATCGGTGGCCCAGAGAAATGGGTTCGTAAACTAAAGCATCATTCGTAAAGCGAAATAACAAATTGTGTTCGTAGACCGATTTGTCATTCTATTGCAGCCATATCTGGTTGGTTTGTGCAACGCATGAGCGACGTTGAAATTCCTGAAGAATGGCTAATGCAATCCACACACAGACCTGTCCACGTACACCATGCATGGTGATGATGATGATGATGGACGTCCGGGAAAGCCCACTGGAGATCAATGACCCCTATATATCTAAGAAGAAGAAGAAGAAGAAAAAGCACCCTTAAGGCCATATTCAGAGGGGCGTCCACTTTATTCAGGATTCGGCCGGAAATGCTCGCCTCTTGCTTCCACATCTATAAATGTGTGCGACGTGTTTTCAATTACTCTCGACAAATCCTAATATTTGTGTGCGACTAATCTTTTATCCCATTGACATATCTACACAAACATAGCGCAAAATGAAGGGGAATGAACTTTGGCTCTTCACCTTCTTCTACTTTAATTAACCCTTTCTTTTAATAAGGTGCATCAAAGCGGAGCAAACAAAAGTCGAACACACGAACACATATATACACGTTCATGGTCATGGTGTTGAGAAACTCACTTTGTGGTGCTTGTGATGACCTTTATGGTAATATCCAGGATATGGTCGTGTCAAGGATGGTACCAGCAATTGCAATGCCATGCACAAAACCGTGGTCAAATTTCTAAGGATTTTCAAAGATTTGCAAAGATTTTTCAAGGAATTTTCAAAGTGTTTTCAAAGAATTAACAAAATATTTTTAAAGTATTTTCAAAGTATTTTAAAGAAATTTTCAAAGTAGTTTCAAAGTAGCTTCAAAGTAGTTTCAAAGAATTATCAAAGAATTATCAAAGTATTTTCAAGGAATTTTCAAACAATTGTTAAAGTAAGTTCAAAGTATTTTCAAAGTTCTTTCAAAGTTCTTTCAAGGAATTATCAAAGTATTTTCAATTTTTTTTCATGTTTTCAAAGCATTTTCAAAAACTTTCAAACGCATTTAAACGTCACTGGAATTTTAAACTTTTTCCAATTAAGTCAGTAAAATTTCGAGGGATTTGAAAGGCAATTAAAATGTTAAGGCATTTACAAATTATTAAAATTTCAAAATACTTCAATGTCATTGAAATTTTAACCATGTCAAATTGTAACTTAGATTTCAATGCATTTGCAGATTATAGAAATTTCAAAGAATTTCAAGCACTGAAATTTCAAAATCATTTCAACCCATTCAGATTAAGTCACTACAATTTCAATGCACTTCCAAAATATTGAAATTTCCAAAAATTTCAAAGTTTTTACAATTTTAAAGCATTTCAAAGCCATTGAAATTTCAAAGATTTAAAAAACCATTGATATTTCAAAATCATTGCATTATGAAATAATTTCCAATTAAGTCCTTGCAATTTCAATGCATTTCCAAACCAATGAAATTTTAAAGAATTTCAAAACAACTAAAATTTCAAAATCATTGAATTTTTAGACAATTTAAAATTAAATCATGGAAATTGCAACACATTTCCAAACCACTAAAATTGCAAAATATTTCCAGGTCCTTAAAATTTCAACGCATTTCAAAACCACTAAAATTTTAATTTTTTTTTTTTTTCAAAATATGCTTTTAGACAGGTTGTGCATTTAGACAGGTTCATTTATACACGGGTTATCGGGATTGGCACATGTTATGCTTTTAGAGAGGTTATTCATTTACACAGGTTCTACTGTATATACATACAGTGCGCGGTACATAGAGCCTGCGCGTGTAAAGACCGGATATGACGTCAGATTGTACGCGCACCTTCCGTTCCAATCTACATGGGAAGTTCCGTCGAATTTGGAACGCTTTGAAATAGTTTTTTTTTCATCTGAATTAATAGCAATTTACACATTGGAAACATTTCCTTATGCACCATGTCCGATTAAAGTTAATCGTCGATTACACACACGATGTGAACAAAGGCTCTCAATTGTTTCAGAAAATAGCTGTTCTACTTTCATTCATAAAACACGTTTGCAAACGCCCGATTAATTGCATTTCTCTGCTTCACTCGTCTTTGCAACAGTGCTCTTAACATCACACTTTTTTAAGCTTAGAAATTTTCATTAAATAAAAAAAAGGAGTTGATTTAAAGACATTTGATTTCCAACAGAGGTTTTTCAGACTAAAAAAGCAGACACGTTTGTTTTAAATCACAATTTTTTTTTAAATCGTTTTTATAGAGAACATATGGGCAAATAAAATAACACCTGGCGGAAAACGACTTTTCAATTCACGGAGATTTCGATCAAATGTAAAAAAAAAACACCAAAAAACACCCTTAAAAAAAAAGATTATTGTGATCGATGAATAAAAGATTTTCCTTACCAATTGTAAGATTCACAAGTCCGTGATACAAAACTATTGAAATCCCATCCCACTCTCGAAGATTTTGGACAGAAAAAAATTGCAGAAAAATCCCGAGTATCAATCCCCTCACTCACAACATACAGATATACATTTTAGAATTGAAAATTTTAAAAACAATGCTTTTAATCAAGCTTAATATCATTGCTTGCTATACATTTTAATGCAATTTCAATTAAATTCAATGGAACAACCCTGAATGGAACGAGCTGGCGCGTGCAAAGACCGGATATGACGTCAGCGCCAGCCCTTGCACGCGCACCGTCCGTTCCATTCTGCATAGGAAGCATTCCATCGAATTTGGAACCCTTTGAAATAGGATTATTTCGTTTAAACAACCCAGAATGCATCGAGCCTGCGCGTGCAAACGACGTCATTTCCGGCTCTGCACGCGCACAGTCCGTTCCATTCGTCCGATGCATAGAGCCCTCGCGTGCAAAGACGGGATATGACGTCAGTGCATGCACGCGCACGGCTCGTTCCATTCCGAAACGTTCCATAGAATCTGGAACACATTGTATATTAGGCTTTCGGTTAAAATACTTTAGCAAATATTGCAAAAAAAACCTGTTTAGTTCGGGATTTTTTTTAGTTTTACGGCTTATTTTCGTAGCTAAAGTGTTACCAATCATGTTGTTCGGTGCCAGCCAGCGCCAAGCTCAGTAATTTTCACTAAATACGAGACCAACGTCACAGCCATCAGATTTACGGTAACAGTCGCCATTACGTGTCTTGTTTGACAAAACAAAAAAACAAAAATCCTAAATTCATAGTCTTAAATTGTCACCTTTTTTTATTCGTAAACAACGCTTAAAATGCATTTGGGTTAAATAGGTGCGCTCTGAATGATTGGCCCGTTATACCTAATCTGTTTCCGTATCACGCTGTATATATATGGGCGTGTTTAATGTAGGCTATTTTAGTAAAGTATGACACTATATTATAAATACACACGTAATAATGCCCCTCTATTTTTCTTATAGGCTAGCAAAAGTGGATTTTTTGGGACCATCGAGATGCTCCATATAAACGTGAAAGAAACGAGACCGCAGAATCGGAAATGTGGATCGAAATTTGCGATAATTGGCCCACGCCATCAGGAATATTTTGAGGTCGAGAAGGTAAAAAAAAAACCAAAAGCAAAATGCAATTTGGTTGTACGTGCACTTGGTTTTTCGCCATATCAAAAATCAACCACACCCTTGTTTGCAAAACCAGACGAACTAATTCTGCAGGCGAGTCCTTGCACACTTTTATTTTATAGGGAAAGAGACCTCGATTTTTGTACACTCGCCGTTTCCTGCTAAAAATGCCACGGAAATGTCCTTTAAATTCACTCACTTTTCACTTGTTCAGGGAAAAATGTGACACTGCAATATTATGTTTTTTTTAAATAATTTATGTCATTACAAGTTTACGAAAAACTAGTTTGCCTTCTTATACGTACAAACACAGCCGTACAAACAACATGAACATTCCACTCAATAAATCTGTTTGGACATGTATATATACAGTAGAACCTCGATTTACGAGCGTCTCTGCTTACGAACAAATCGATCTACGAACACCATGTGTTGTTTCGTTCACGAACGATGCTTCAGTTCACGAACACATTTCTCTGGACCACCGATCAAAGGTCCGAGTTTAAACTGCTTTCTTTTAATATTACTCTTATATTTATTACATTACTAACAAGTAATATTATAACAAATTGTTAAGAATAAGAGATGATCACGTAAGCGTTCTCAAAAGGTGAATCGAGTCCAGTAAAAGAAGACAATGAATTTGAAAGTGATTGCTTAAAACGGTAAAAAAGCTGTTGAAATTTCACCTCGAAATCCTAAAAATAAAAAAGGGGGACGAAAGTGGCCCAGGGGTGAAAATTTGGCAATAGAAAAAACAAAAAAAGTGCAGCAGGACCACACACACAATGACGTGCCTCTTTTTTGGAGAATTTTCATAGCGTTCAATCACAATATCTGTTCATTTGATATGCTTGTCCTAAACCTCATTTCAGGAAATTTTTTTTTAAAAAAGCACCTCATTTTGGAATAAAAAAAATATGTATGATGATGTAACAGTATTGCATTTTTATGCAACGTATCTTAAAAACACTAAAATGTTTCATAATTTGATATGTATGCTAAGGCGATATGATCAATTTAACATCGGTTATCATAATTGCAACAATATTCGACTGTCTTTCATTAAATTCAAGTTGTGATTAACTCTTCTCAAAGATTCTTCCATGATTCAACATTTTTAATCAACTCTTTAGCAGTAAGAACTCGTCAGTCTGAGATCAGATTTATCAATTTACCACCAGTCAGTCTGTAAGTCAGTCTGGCATTTAGTACCATCACAACTATTCCAGCAACTATCAGTCTAACAAGTACCACCAGAACTAATCCAGAGACTGTCAGTCTGAGATTTACCACCAGAACATTTTCAGAGACTGTCAGTCTGACATCTGAAATCACATCTTGCCAGCGACTATTAGTCTGACAAGTACCACCAGAACTAATCCATGGGGTGTCAGTCTTAGATTTACCACCAGAACATTTCCAGAGACTGTCAGTCTGACATCTAACATCACATCTTGTCAGCAACTATCAGTCTGACAAGTACCACCAGAACATTTCCAGAGACTGTCAGTCTGACATCTGACATCACATCTTGTCAGCGACTATCAGTCTGACAAGTACCACCAGAACTAATCCATGGAGTGCCAGTCTTAGATTTACCACCAGAACATTTCCAGATACTGTCAATCTGACATCACATCTTGTCAGCAACTGTCAGTCTGACAAGTACCACCAGAACATTTCCAGAGACTGTTAGTCTGACATCTGAAATCACATCATGCCAGAAACAGAAACTATCAGTCTGACATTTACCACCAGAACATTTCCAGAGACTGTCAGTCTGACATCTGACATCACATCTTGCCAGCGACTGTCAGTCTGACAAGTACCACCAGAACTATTCCAGTGACTGTGAAACTGAACAGAACTTGCAAGCTATACTGTCTACCTGTTGAGAACTTGGCAGTGACTGTCAAGTCTGACATCTACTATCGAGGTTAAAACAAAATGTGAACGTACCTGCGTCATCTTGTCGCTCATGCCCTCCCAGTTGAGCCGCTCGTCATACAAAGGTTCTTCGTTGGTGCCAATGTAGATGGGCTCCCAGTTCTGGTAGGGCTTGTGCCTCTTGGTGGAGTACAAAACTCCCAAGGTATCATTGGCAGGCAAGTACTTGAGCCAGTCATCCTGTTTGGGCACTCGATGGCACTCTGGACACACAAACTTGTGAAAGGGCACCACCTTCTCCTTGGCCATGAGGGCAATTAGTTCCGACTTGTTCTCCGGGGCCGGCAGAGACGCATCCACCTCGAAGATGGGCAAGATGTACACCGTGCGACCTAAGGGCCTCTTGGAGTCCCTCTTTGAGTCACTATTAATGTCTGTTTTCTTGTCGCTGTCCTTGCTCTTGTCAATGTCTTTGCTCTTTTCAATGTCTTTGCTCTTTTCAATGTCTTTGCCGTCAGCGGCCGTTGTCGTTGAATTGTCTCCGTTGTCCGTAGTCGTCGTACTGCCCGTACTGCTGACGGTGGACACGTTACCTCTTGAAGCAGCCTCTTCCTCCTCCCTGCGCAGTCTGGCCACCATGTCCAAGAACATGGGCACCAGGTTGACACTGGGATAGAGTTCAATGTCAGAGGGCAGTACGTACTGAGTTTGCGCGCTGATGCGGGCGATGTTTCTGGCGACGTTGACCGGATAGGACAGGTTGTTCTCTGCCTGGAAGGTCTTGTTGGGGAAGGCAAAGGTCTCACAGTCCACTGTGGGCACAGCGTCATCCAGAGAACATGGAATGGAGGATGGCTTGTACTTGGCATCGAAGAAGAGGTGAAAGGTCGTGAACTGCCGCACGTACGGCGAACCGCACTGTCGCAGATACTGGATGACCCGCAAGGTATCCTCAAAGTCCGTTGATGGAGCGTAGACTGCCAAGGACACTGGACCGTTCCAACGTCTGGCAATGTTCTCGGCGTGCTTGAGGAACTTGTTGGTGCCGTGAGTGGTGTACGTCACGCTGGACTCGTACTCCACCGTAGTGTCGGCCGGCACGTAGTTGTAGAGGACAGTGTACTTGCTGGACTGTCCGGCCCAGTAGATTGGCCACACGCACCTGGGACGGTACTCTGACACCGCGGCAGCGGCTTCTGCAGCGGCCACTTCAACGTCCACCTGGAGCTTGACCTGTTGCTGGACACCGTTCACGAAGTAGAACACGAACACGAAAACACCGCATGTCAGAGCGGTCAATATCCTCAGGTAGTATCGTGACCTGCCACGCATTGGACCTTTTGGACATGAGGGCAACACCATCTTGACAGCTCCTCTGGTAAGTGTCAAGTCCAGAAGATAACCTCCCTCCTCCTCGTCTTTATCCACGCCTCCCAGCTTCCCGGTTGTTGATGGGATGTGATGGACAATGACTCCTCTGGAAAGGGGGTGGAAGGCTGCTTCTGGTACTGCTGATGATGGATCTTACTGACTTCTGATGGACTGTGTCAAGAATTGGACAAGAGGATTTTCTTTGGCACTGCTGTTGATGGTGAGGAACGATGCTGGACACAATACTTGCTGAAGAGTGGCCAATAAGGATGATGGACTGAAGACAGTCAGCGATGGACACTGGTAACACTGCTGAAGAGACTGTTGAAGACACTGCTGATGGCGAGAAATGGTACTGGTCACACTACTTGCTGAAGAGTGACCAATAAGAATGATGGACTAAAGACAGTAGGCTAGGGATGGACACTGGTAACACTGTTGAAGAGGCTGTTGTTGATGATGGACACTGATCAGGAGTTGGACCCAAGGGTTTTTGAGCACAGCTGATGATGGTGAGGAATGATTCTGGACACAATACTTGCTGAAGAGTGACCAATAAGAATGATGGACTGAAGACAGTCAGCGATGGACACTGGTAACACTGCTGAAGAGACTGTTGAAGACACTGCTGATGGCGAGAAATGGTACTGGTCACACTACTTGCTGAAGAGTGACCAATAAGAATGATGGACTAAAGACAGTAGGCTAGGGATGGACACTGGTAACACTGTTGAAGAGGCTGTTGTTGATGATGGACACTGATCAGGAGTTGGACCCAAGGGTTTTTGAGCACAGCTGATGATGGTGAGGAATGATTCTTGAAGAGTGACCAATAAGGAAGATGAGTTAAGGCCTGTGATGGACACTGGTAACACTGCTGAAGAGGCTGTTGATGATGATGGGCACCGGTCAAGAATAGGAGCCAAGGCTTTTGGCACTGACGTGCTTCGAGGATGGTCACTTGTCAGGATGGTCTTTGGCACTGCTGGAAAGCTCGATGGCAGCTGGAGAGTGACCAATAAGGAGGATGGACACGGGTCTTCATGAAGGACAAGGATGGATCATGGCACTGCTGGTGGGCAGCTCATGGACTGCTCATCAGGGAAGAGAAATTTCAAAAAAATGTTAGCCTTTAAAATCGTTGTTTGGACATCCAAATAACTTTTCCAAACATCAAAAAGATGCTTTATAAACCTACAAATTTTGCTTTTTAAACTTTTAAACGTCTAAACTTTAAAGCATCTAAACCTTAAAACGTCTAAATTTTAAGATGTCCACACTTCAAAACATTTAAGCTTTAAAACATCTAAAGTTCGAAAGATTTTAACATCAAAATGTTTAAATTTTTAAATATCTAAACCTTAAAACGTCTGAACTTCAAAACATTTAAATTTCAAAACGTTTAAACTTTAAAACATCTGAAGTTCAAAAGATTTAAACATCAAAACGTTTAAATTTTAAAATACCTAAACCTCAAAACCTTTAATCTATAAAACATGTAAACCTTAAAACGTCTTAACTTCAAGATGTCCACACTTCAAAACATTTAATTTTAAAAACGTTTAAACTTTAGAACTTTCTAAAGTTTAAATTATCCAAAGTTTAAAAGATTTAAACAAGAAAACGCTTAAATTTTAAAATATACAAACCTCAAAACCTTTAAAATATCTAAACCTCAAAACAACTCAGTTTAAAAACATTAATCTCAAAATATTTTAACTTTAAAATGTCTAAACTATAATTTAAAACGTCAAAATTTTAAAAATGGAAAGTTTAAAACATTTAAAATTCAAAATAACTAAACTTCGATTGCAAACTTTGTAAATTTAAAACATCTCAACTTAAGAACATTAAATTACAAATCATTTAAAATTCAAAACCAAAGAGAAAAAACATTCTTTTCCAAACCTCAAAACATTGCTTTTCCAAACCTCAAAACTGTGAAAATCTCCAACGAAATAATTTATTTAAAAGCACTTTATTTCATCAATTCTAAGAAGAATTTACATTAAAATATCTCGAAAAACACGCGTTATTACAAAATATTTGTTAAATATTCGCTAAGATATTCAAAGAATTTGATATTTTTTTTTATAAAATATAACCGCTTCTTTATCTGTTATTGATAACTGAAATTAATCGAGTGCGTCTTAGAATTGATGTAATACGGTTTTAAAACCTTTAAAGCACAACAACTTTAAAACTATGCTTTTCCCAAATTTCAAACTTCCAAAACATATAAACCTGAAATTTACGTTTTGTAAAAACAGTATTTCCAAACTTAAAATTATGTTTTGATACTTTCGAACTTCTTTTGTGAACCTCCAAAACTTTCAAACCATTTAAATTTCAAAACTCTGCTTTTCCAAAACCTCAAAATTAAAACCTTAAAGCTACGATTTTCCAAACTTCCAAAACACCAAAACCTCAAAGTTAAGTTTTTACAGACATTCTCGTAAACTTAAAAACTATGTTTTTCTAAAACTAAAACCATAAACCTTAATATTTCAACCTCGAAATTTAGATTTTATAAAATCCAAAACCTTTAATTTCGGATTCCCAAAACTCGCCTCTCGTTTTTCAAAAAGTCAAACTTTTGTTTTTCCAAAACTCAAACTGTCGTTTTTCAAATACTCAAACTTTCATTTTTCAAATACTCAAACTTTCATTTTTCCAAAACTCAAACTTTTGTTTTTCCAAAACTCAAACTTTCGCTTTTTCCAAAACTCAAACTTTCGTTTTTCCAAAACTCAAACTTTCGTTTTTCCAAAACTCAAACTTTTGTTTTTCCAAAAACTTAAACTTTCGCTTTTTCCAAAACTCAAACTTTCGTTTTTCAAAAAGTCAAACTTTTGATTTTTCCAAAACTCAAACTTTTATTTTTCCAAAACTCAAACTTTCGTTTTTCCAAAACTCAAACTTTTGTTTTTCCAAAACTCACACTTTCGTTTTTCCAAAACTCAAACTTTCGCTTTTTCCAAAACTCAAACTTTTGTTTTTCCAAAACTAAAACCTTCAACCATCTAAACCTCAAAATTTCGCTTTTATAAAAGCCAAAACCTTTAACTTGGTTCGTTTTTCCAAAAAACCTTCAACTTTCCAAACCTTGAAAACTATACTTTTTACAAACTTCAAAACCTACGCTTTTCCAAACTTCCAAATCTCCAAACCATCTAAACCTTAAAAACCTTTCCCAAAATTGAAAAAACCACCAACGTTTTTCCAAAACCTTATAAACTATATACGTTTCCCAAAATTTCCAAATTAGTAATTTGGAAATTTTTAAAATCTTTTAAAAATATTTTTTCTAAAAAACTCCAAAACTAACATGTTTTTCCAAATTTTCCAAAATAAGTGAAAAAAAATAAAATGTAAAAGTACCTAAATGTTGGAATGTTGTCACTCCTGGAATGCCCGCGCGTGTTTTTATTCCTTGTGTCCGTCCAACTGGTCAAGTGTTAATCCTCGCGAGGGGGCGCTTTTAACGTTAGGGGGCGCTGCTGGCGTCTTAGTGACTGCACTCGCCGAGGGTCAACGAGCGACTGACGGAGCCAACGAAGGACGTCTGGGGGAGTCAACGCACGCATGCGCAATAAACAACTCGCCATGACGTCACACAAACCACGTGACCACGTGCCATTCTGCAAAAAAACTACATGGATAAAAGAGCCTCGTGTCTAGTCTACCAAAATACATGGAGCCATACATAGGGCCATTTAGGGTAATATTTAGGACCATATAGGGGAGACCGGGGCACAGTGGTACAACGTCTTTATAAAATCAGGTTTTATCAGCAACCTAAGGCTAGGGTTACTATGGATGCGTTTTCTGACGAAAATGTGTTCGGACGAGTTCTGACGAATTCGTCAGAACTA
>JAQGAE010000542.1:0-34108 GCA_034696685.1 Julus scandinavius | reverse complement strand
TAGTTGTATTTGACATGACGATTCGTCAAGGCTCGGATGACATTTCATGTCAATTTTTGTCGGAAAATGGGTGTCGTCAAAGTGGACCCATGCAGGACCTTGCATATATATGCAAAAACCGAGTTAAGTGGGGTAATGCGATCAGCCTTTCATTCGGAAGACCTGGGTTCGATTTCCGGGCTGTCTACCATGACTGGTTTTCGCGGTTTTCCACAGTTGTTTCCATGCAAATGCTGTAATAGTTCCTCTAAAAATCGGGTGCGGCCGTGCTTTCTCTTTTCTTATCTATTATACATTTACCAAAAAAACCCCCCCCCCTTCCTTCCATCGCTTGGATCATCTTCTCCTTTTCATTGTCAGAAAGAAAGTTGGTCACCTTAGTTTTATACAACTGCAGACTCGCCCTGTAATGTCTAAATGTGTTGTAATCCAAACATTTCAGATGTGTTTATTTGTTTCAGTTTGGGCTTTCCAAGTAGTTTAGTCGACTTGAAAGATTTAGCTGAACTGTTAAAGAGCTATCGTCATGAACATGCATATTATGTTTACGTTTTGTTTGTCAGTGCGTATGTCTACAAACAGGCATTTGCAATTCCTGGATCTGCTTTACTGGTAAGCGAATTCCATAAAGCGCGTACGTTCGTAGTTTACACTTTCATGTATTGATATTTCTAATGAATTATTTCTCACCAGAACATCTTATCGGGAGCTATATTTGGCCTCAGCGGTGGTTTTCCATTGGTTTCCGTTCTAACGGCGATTGGAGCATGTTGTTGCTATTTGCTGTCAAGTCATTTTGGGAAAAAAACAGTTCTAAATTATTTTCAGCAACGTGTTAATTCGGTGCAAACAATAGTGAGTCCAATCATTATATGAGCGTTATGAGCGCGTGTTCACGATTTGATATGCAGCATTATAATTTTCTATTTCAGGTTGAAGCAAATCGAGAACATTTGTTTTATTACCTTCTGTTTGCTCGCTTAGTTCCGATGACTCCGAATTGGTTCATCAATATCGTATCACCTATTCTAAATATACCAATTCACATCTTCTTCCTGTCAGTTTTAATAGGTGAGGCAAACCATATAATAAGATTAATGTCTGATTAACATACCTATTTCAAATAATGTTAAACAACAATATCATGTTATGATTTTTTCATAATGGATTTACCCATTTTTCTTATTTTCAACTCATTTGTGCAGGTTTGATGCCATACAACTTTATTTGTGTACAAACTGGAAGCGTTTTGGCAGATATTTCCTCCTTGGATGATGTCTTCACGTACAATACGTTATTTAAGCTTTCATTGATTGCGGTGGTGGCCTTACTTCCACCATTCTTCATAAAACGTCACCGTAGCCAAATCTCAGTAAGTCCTAAATCCGATAAAGTACTCTAAATGCACTATTCCATACTAAGTTTTTAAATGAACCAAGGTCACAAACCTGACACTTTCAAAGATTTAAACAGAGCATACACACAATTAACCATAACAAAATATTTAATTTCCGTATAATATACAAGAGAATTTCAAGCATGATATTACACCTTCATTGCCTTTTGAAGAGATAACAAGCATTAATTACAAGTAATTAACAGGAATGCAATTCAATGCCCCTCTGTGCCAAATAAAAATATTTAAACTATAAAATCATATGCTTTTCATTTGAGCCATTAAATCTTCCAAACTCTCCTCAGTTTCACCAACTACGTTTTCTTCTTTACTCTGAAAATATAAAAAAACATATTGTGAAACAAGAAAATCTGCGCATAAAATTTAAACAAGCATTTTTTCTTGCAACACATGTGTACCTGTTTTACAATTGGCTTCGTGTATGCTGGCATGATGCCTTCTACCAAATCTGGAATTGCCCCTTCCGCAGCTTTTAACTCTTCTTCGCTTGTTTCCGACACCAAACAAATTCCTTAAATAACCAATTTTGCTAGTTTAATAAACGTTCGAGAATGAAAATAAGCTTATTGTTTCACATCAGGAACCATACCCCAATCATTATCAGCATGGACCACCAGCTTTTCATCTTTGGGTTGTTCAACTACTTTAGGTTTCTTTGCCTCGTTTTCCTGTAAATGCACATTTCCATTCGCTATCAAACACTCGTAATAATCGCAAGTATCGGATTTTTGGAAATGACTTGTCAAAGGTTACCAAGAACTCTTTCTGTCTCTGACAGCAAAAGGAATCGTCACAGGCGGGATTTGGCTTCATTTTCATGGTTGGGAAAAAATCCTTTAAAGCACTGTAGCCTAAGTAGAACGTCACTTGACCAAAATTTAAAAGGTATCTGCAAAAAAACCAAAACAACAAATTAATCGTAGTTAAACAATTAAACGAATTGGCTCAATTTTCCACATGTCCCTACTTTAATGTGTTTTGAACCAGAAAACCAGCCACAATTCCCATTGTTGTTGGTAAACTAGCCGCACAAACTCCTTCTTTCTTTAAAGTCTTCTCGTCAATGTTAGAAGCGACTACCAGTGGAGGTGCACACTACATTGAGTTTTCAAGGGTTAGATATCACATTCTTGTTAATGATTTTTATCTGAGCTCCATCAGCCAAACTTACTGCGAAGCAGGCAGTTTCTCCTGGAATAATCACTTGAATGTGACCTGAAACTGCATTTTCACTAACTCCCGATTCAATCCAAGTTTGATTGAGCTCATTACAAGCCTGTGGATTGAGACAAACACAATATTTGCTTACAAATGGTTTAGAAGTGCTTTCAAAGTTAAAGCAATACTTACAGTATTTATTGCCATTCTTGCTTCAAAATTATCCACGCAACTTAAAATCAAATCAACAGCACCATCCCCTCGTTTATTTCCTTTCCTAAAATAAAACTAACAATTAACGAAACAATCCATTTTACTAGAGAGGGCATTTCTCCAGACAGTGGATACTAACTTGACACGATCCATAAAATGTTGAAAGTTATCTACAGTCGTTATGTTGTAATTATGAGTTTCGAATTCCACGTCTGGATTAATAAATCTAAAACATTTGTACATTAAATTTTATAGACTCGAGCATTGACCAATAACTTAAAAACCGTTGCAGGAACACATGTTAACGTACGTCAGCGTCTTGGCTGCGGCCTCAACTTTACTCAGACCAGCTTGATGCGGTTGAAAGAACAGCCTGTTCATGTTGGCCAACTCCACCTTATCGTAATCGAACAGCAACAGCTGGGTAATTGATACATTTAAATTTAGGATATAAAGTAATGGGATTTATGTGTTGTCAGCTGCACAGATCTCCGTTAAGCCCAATTCTCACTATGCCACGACTCTGAAGTCAGGACATCAAATGTCACATTGATGCTACCGTGTGAAAAGTTGAGGACACCAACATCACCGCATCAATTCAGTGATGTCACATTTAAAAAATGTTTAATATTTGAAACCAACGTCACCGCACTGGCGTCAATTATTACTGTGTGAATGGCTATTTTAGTGGCACCGAGATGGGATCTAGTCGCTGAAGAGCACTTGATGCAGCATGTGCACCGTTTTGAAACTTTTTTCTTTTTAATTGAAATCAATTTTGGAATAGTGTTTGAGTCGCATATGATATTTTTAAGTTTTGGGAAAGATATCATCAACATACAATGCTTGTGGGACAAATATCAAGCGGATTTCGAAAACCGGGAAAATGCCGAAGCAGCATTATTGCTTGTCTGTGGATTATACAGCAAATCATATTTGTTTTAGAAATTTCTGGCAATCCGTAAGCAGAAAAAAATACTTAGAAAAATTAAAAATCCACAGAAAAAAAAACGGTTCTGTAGCAGTTAGACGAAAAGGTGTTACTTTCAAGATCACGAAAATGCGACATTTCAGTGGAATCTTGTGAATGGGTAAATGTCTGGGCAGCAAATATCCTGACATTTCATAACGCCAGTGTCTTGGCATTAGTGGCATCGTGAGAACGGGGCTTTATTGTGGTTTGAAGACTGAAACATAATTTGATAATCGTGGAATCTATCGATTACAGCGCGTTTCATACAACAGATGCAACTATGTACAAAGTTCACCTTTCCGATACCACATCTGGTTAACATTTCTGCGGCAACACTCCCCACTCCACCAACACCAACAATAGCCACGGTGTAATCACGAATTTTCTGTGAAACATTAAAAAAATTACAAATGATTGGTTACATTAAATAACAGGACATATCTTAATGCGCTATTATATATGATCCTACCCAACCTCATAATTCTCCACAATTCCCATCCGTTTAAGTGCCATCAGTCGGCTGTGAATAAAACAGAAAATTACATTTCATAAGCTAACATATGCTTGTGACATTCAATTCTCTTCATTACATTTAAGTTCCTGGCCTGAATATTAACATACACAACTATGTGAACTGGTCACGATAGTATTTTTATCAACTATAAATGCAGTTTACATTTTTTCCGAGAGTTAAACATATGTAAATATGACAGAACAGATTGTCACCTGTATGGGTTAGAATCTACCACTTCGCTGCTGATTTCTTCTATTTTTTCCCGACTTTTCATTTCGTTACTATTGTGCTTTAACTGATTTTCAAGATCACGAATTCGCTTTCGTAATTCTTCAATAGTTTCCATGATTTATATCGGGGAATTTATTCAAAATTCGGTCAGACACAATTAGCAGGTGATTGAACACGTTGTCGTATGCTAGACACCGAAATCCTAACCAACAATCCTAGCGTGAGAACTTGGAGAACTGCCAAATTCAAATCCTATATTTTATTAATTTATTTTATATTTAATTTTTCAGAAATATTTTATTAATCATCAATTTATAAACTACATTGCTTCTGCTTTTGAATACAATGCATATAATTGCTGCCTGTATGGTTAGGATATTCGTTTATCGATAGAATCGATAATATCGATATCCAGTGTCGCAAGTTGGTCATGGCGATGGTTTTACGATGTTGTCCAAATATGTACTATTTTTGCTTTTTATGACATATTTAGGAAATTCGCATTGTAAGTATCTCTCATGTATATTCAAAACCAACTTCTGCATGCGTGGATTTGTTTTCATATCAAAATATTGCCGTTAAAGGGGAATATTCTTCAGTTAATGTTGTTCGAAGCAAGCCTTTTTTGTGGGAAGAAAGGCAAGATGGCGGCTTAGTACTCTACATTGGAATTTTTTTCTTAACTTGTTGTTTAAACAATTAAGTATAGTTTGAAAATATTTAAATGCACGCATGTTGCATCTGATTGTAATACGCTTCGCGTGTCCTTTTAATACAGAAACTATCTAATGAAATCTAGGTTATAGATTCACCTTAGCTTGAACTTTGAACCTTGATCATCATGCGGTAGTAAACAGATTTGTACAATATACCAGTGTATGAAATGTATACGAGATACACGACTTTGGTCAGTGACTGAATATTATAAAGATACTGTAAACATAGTTGTGATTCAGTGAAATAAAAGAAAATAAATTAGTAGTGCTTGTTTAGCGAAATCTTCGAGCAGGACGGTGCACAAATCCAGGAAATACTACATTATTCTTGCGTATTCAAATTTACATGTGCATTGCATGATGTGAACTTGTGTGATAATCTAAATTTACCTTTCTTAAGGTTTATCGCAAGGGAACATACTGGAGAATGTCTCTTTGGCAAATCGACTATTTGACACCACTAAATTGAAAATAGATTTGGGGGCTTCATATCGATGCTACTCATGTTCTGCCGAGTCTGATGTATGTGTCGTTAGAGATGAATCGGATAATTGTGATGGAGCCTTGCAAGTAAGCTAATGCATATTTTCGAGAGGAAATCTCAGTTTTGTTTCTCGTATCTTTGCTTATATTGTTTTCGCTTTTCTCACAGTGCTACGCTTCTCACGTACGAGATGACTTTGGTAACGAATTCTACTCGCGTGGGTGTGCCCAAACAATGGATCAGGTTCATTTCTATTGCATGACTCCGCATCATGAACATGCTCTTCAATATAGCGACATCAATACCCAATATGCCATTGACTGTTGTGCTGGAAATTTTTGCAATAATGGTACATTTCCCACCTTAGCACCTATAACCATTGGTAAGTCATTTTCAATTTTTTGAAGTAAAAAATTTTATTTTTCTGATAATGGTTTAACTACAATAGACGATCCCACAGCACAAGAAGATGCCAGATGGTCCGATGTGCGTTTGGCACTCTCAATCATGTGCCCAGCCGTATTTTTTATATTTCTTCTGCTCTTCTCGTTGTCATATATGCGAAAAAGGCACCGGATGCGAATGACAAGTATTAGTGCCAGTCAAAGGCCCGAATATGCATACAGAGATGAGCTCATGGCAACAGCTGCTGGAGACAGCACCCTCAGGGTAGGATATGGCTATTGTTTACCTCATATTTGGTTTAGATGAGGGATTTGAAATCAGTTTTTCAAAGTTGGAAGATTAATGTAAAACTAGTTTTTAGTGCAATTACCATGATTTAATTAAATGTTTTGAATAATAAGGTTTTATGATGTTTCATAGTCTGATGAGTTTTATTACTGGTCTGTGTAATTAATAGTGTTGTAATTTGTATGCTTAGGAAATTTTTGAACATTCAGTTACATCTGGCAGTGGTTCTGGTCTTCCTTTATTAATTCAACGTACTCTTGCCAAGCAGATTTGTCCGATGGAGTGTATTGGTAAGTGACTTTTACCATTTATTGAATTTCCTTCTTTAATGTATCAAATTGGTAGAAATTGACCCTACGTTTCTCTTGTGTAAACTCAGGCAAAGGACGATATGGGGAAGTATGGCGAGGCATATGGCAAGGTGAAAACGTTGCCGTGAAAATCTTTTTTTCGAGAGATGAGGCTTCTTGGCGTAGGGAAACCGAAATCTACAGCACGGTTCTGTTAAGACACGAGAACATTCTCGGCTACATTGGATCCGACATGACTTCTCGGAACTCCTGCACCCAGCTGTGGCTCGTCACTCATTATCATGAGCTGGGCTCTTTGTACGACCATCTCAGCCGAACCTCTTTGGACCTTCAACAAGCGATGTGGCTGTGCCTCTCTGCCATCAGTGGATTAGTGCATTTGCATACGGAGATTTTTGGCACTCAGGTATTGCTTTTAACGAAGAGAGATGAAAATAGTTTGGACTGCTCATTTTCTCGTGTTAATTCTTTGTTTCTTTTGGTTTCATAGGGAAAACCTGCAATTGCCCATCGAGATATTAAGTCGAAGAATATTTTGGTGACATCCAACTTGACTTGCGTTATTGCTGATTTTGGTTTGGCTGTCACGCATACGCAGAAAACTGGGGAAATGAACATTGCACAGAATAGTCGAGTTGGCACCAAGCGTTATATGGCACCAGAAATTCTAGACGAATCCCTGAATTTAGAAACATTTGAGGCGTATCGCCGTGTGGACATTTATGCGTTCGGACTCGTCCTTTGGGAAGTGGGAAGACGTTGTGTCAACAATGGTAATGGATTTTTTTTTATCAATGGTGGCAATACTTCCCTGGCATTGGATTTATTCTAACCTAAACTATAACTGTTTTTTTTTTTTAAATTTCGCTTTAGGTATTGTTGAGGAATACCGCCCTCCGTATTATGATTTTGTTCCATCCGACCCTAGTTTCGAAGACATGCGCAAAGTGGTTTGCGTCGACCAGCAACGTCCAAGTATTCCCAATCGATGGTCATCTGATCCGGTAGGTTGCATTATCATCACAGTGTAAATTAAGGGACTCAAATTGTTTTGAAATTTGCCATAATTTCTTTTTTAGAAATTCCAGCTTATCAAACATGGTTGTAGAAATTAGCATACATGTGCTCAGTAATTGTGTGCACAATTGAGACATGGAAATGTAATTACTTGACTTTGATTGATGTTTTTAACTATCTTCAGATTCTTATGGGACTGGCCAAACTTATGAGGGAATGCTGGCATCCAGTGCCATCTGCAAGGTTAACTGCTTTGCGTGTGAAGAAAACTTTGATTAAAGTTGCTTCTGCTGACCCCAAAATAAACTTGGATATTTAAAAGATGGACCTTAAAAAAGGACCCTTTGCTAAAAACGGCAGTGTTTTTCCGTGACGAGCCGACGCTACGTTCTGACCTCAAGATAGATTTTGCGTGTTTTGGAAAAGAGCCCCAAACGAATCCTGCAACCTATCAAATGGAAGGAGCAGCTATCGATTAAATGAATCCGATCAAGAATCATGTCTACCAAATAGATGGCCATCAGTTAGCAAAATAATTTCAAGAAGTACAAATTGCAATTAGCTTGCATTTAAAATTTGTGTTGTGACTTCTAACCTGCGTGTATGATTGTGCGCAAGTGCAAAAACCAAAGCAAGGAATACATCGCACGCGTTTAAAGCGGCCGTACATTGTCACATATTGTGTTGTGAATCCCCTATATCGTATTTATGGCAATCTGCAGCTCCTTTTGTATGATATCACATTATCATTCACCCAAGAATTTCCTTGGACAATTAATTTTTTTCATTGGTAGCAAGTTTTACACACATTTATTTGTTTCGTAACTCCTAAATGGACCCAGGGATGTTACTTCTGTTCTGAAAATATTCCTTTCACTCAACAGAAACCGACATTGAAATTTGAGAGGTCTGTAGTTTCCAGATATTTTATGTGAATTTGTGCACAAATAATTTTTATTTGTTTATCAAATATGTCAACCATGGAAAACGTAAATTAGAAATGCCTGTATATATGTTTTAGTTATGCAACAAGCTCAAACTGGATTATTTACTCGATTTTTCATGAAGTGGCATTTACTGGAGATAGAACAAATGGTATTAAGCACACAATTCCCCTAAAGTGTTCGGCATCTTCAGACCAAGCAGATGTGTAATATTATGCGAAAAAAGACGACTGAAATTTTATCATCAATGTTGGCCATAAATTGTCAGACAATACATGTATTGTTTTCTTGTTTTATATCTGACATCCCTTTCAACACAGTATAGTATAATGTGATTTTTGAATGCTTTTTATTTTTATATGTAATTCATTTAGGCTTAACCTATGAGATTTTTCTATTGCTGTTTTTTTGTGAATATTTGTCTTTGACACCTATTTCCAAGTGTTACCCGTCTTTAGGCCTGTTTATCAGTTCCAAAATTGTTTTTGTTTAAAAAGACCCACTTCCATCGTAAAACACAAATCATGTACCAAGCCTTAACAAATTCATTATCATTTCTTAAATCATTTGCAAAATTTGAAATCATGTTTCTTCTCGAGTTTGCACATTGTGGGAATTGCAATGTGAACTCTTATCGATTGTTTAAAAATATTCATTTCAAAAGCTTTTCGAGCAGTTAGAGAATGGAGTGTCTCTTACTATAGACAATTGCTGAATTTCATCACCGCCATGTTCATATTGAATAGGAAAAAACTATTCCGTATGATATATCCGAGGTTTTTGTATGTATATTTAAAAGAAACCATTTACTGTTTTACTGAAATGTGCCAATTTTTCTTAATACTTTGTTATGATCCCAATCATTTTGCATAATACTAGCTGATTGAATTTTTTAGTCTAATCTGTTCATTTATTCAGTTATCACTTTTGTAAAGTAGTCAATGATTTAATTACTAGACGCAATACTGTTGTATAAAGTTTATGGCATATGATGTGATTATATCGTGTTCATATTTTGTATAATCGGGTATTGGTGTACATTCATTTCAACGTCAAAAGTTTCAATATCATGAAATTTTATCCAGGATTCCCTTTAATGATAGTGAAATTTCACTTTTGGCAAACCCTATCCTTTTCAATGGGTAAATTTGCAACGACACTCACAGCCAAACAAAAAGAGATTAACGACAAATAAAAATTGTTTAAAATAACTTGATAAATCAGCACGGTCATTCGCTTGTCGTTTTTCATTTTAAAATAGTAGATTTTTTTAATTTAATTATTATTTGAATTTTTGCACTACCAAATCGCCTATCTCATGCTGTAATTTTAAGAAAATCTACTATTTTAAAGTGAAAAACGACAAGCGAATGACCTTGCTGAATTATCAAGCTATTTTAAACAATTTTTATTTTTATTTAATCTCTTTTTGTTTGGCTGTGAGGGTCGTTGCAAATTTGCCCATTGAAAAGGATAGGGTTTCAATCTCTTTATATGCTGGATTACCATTTCCAGATATGCCAGTAAAAATAGATGAAATGCCTGTTGAAAACTTTGCTAAGAAAGAAGAGACGAGCGATCAATAATTGAGGAAACTAAAAAAAAGCGTAACGGTAGCAAATTTAAAAAAAAATTTATATTATTTCAGAATAATATTGTAATTTTTGTATGTTGAAGCAGCAATTTGTGAACGACCCTTGCCAAGACGCCGGAAGCGGAAGGAAAGATATTTACGTCTCCATTTTGATCTGTCATCTGTCAAAAGTGTTTGGATGCTGATTTTACTGAATGATCGTTTCGGGAATATTTCTTCCCCGTTGTAGGCCAAGTCTGAACTGGTAAGCTTTGTTCAATTTTTAATGAAATGTTTCTTTAAAAATGAAGCAAGTGTTAATACCAAAATAATTTGTGAAAATTCTGTAAAAGGGGTAGAAAGTTTCGTTGGATTGTGCACTAGATGGCAAGGATTTTACATGTAGGACAAATGCTCAAAAATACATTAACCTAACCAATCGTAACCTAAACTAACCTTTTATGATAGTGAAGTTACACCTTATGCTTGTGTCCCAATATCGATGGCAAGAATAGCTTGTTTTGGCCATGGTGTTCATAACGGGAAAAAAGACGAATGTATTTGTGAAGATTGTAGTAAACTACTGGAGCAGCGTTATACAAATATTTAGGCAATAGGCACATACCTGTATAACCAATAAGATTCCTTCCATCAGGGCATTTAAAATTGCATATAATGCTATTCATATTTCGTTGAAGGCCTATGCTGCCCCTGAAAGACAGCTATCACAACGTACAGGCAAGTGCACTGTGACAGCATACTAAATTTGTCATCAATCGTTTGGGTTGTTTCCAAAGGCAGAAAATAGAAAAATATTGCCATTGTGTATATTGATGGAAAGTTATGGTAATTGTATTAATGGTCTGTATTGCAACGCTACGATTTATTCAATGTACATTCACGAGTTTTACCGAGCGAGGTGGAGTACTATAGTGCATGCATGGTGGATCCGGGATACCTGGGTTCTATTCCCGGGTCGCCTACCATGACTGTGGTTTTCTTGGTTTTCCACAGTTGTTTCAGGCAAATTCCATGATAGTTCCTCTAAAAATTTGCCACGACCTAGCTTGCTCCTTCCTTTCTTCACTTCTGTGATTAATTACCAAAAACACCACTATAATCCCTCCTGCCAGGTGGGCCGAGTCCTGCAACACATGTTCGCTTACCATTCATAAGTTTTAGATGATGACGTGGATTTACATTGCCTGTTTCAAAAGAGTTGCATATACATTATACTTTGCAAGTTGCGTGAAGTAAATGTCCTAAAACCAATGAGCCAAACAAATTTGTTTTTGTAAAGATAAACACCGTATTACTCGCCCTTTGCCATCAATGCAAAAACACGTATTAACAGATTGCCAATATAATATTTCATTAATGAGCGAATAATTCTTTAATAAAGATTTTGGTGCAAAATCTAAATTGTAATTAACATTATAAATGGTTATGACCATGAACTAGGGGATTAAATTGATTGTATGGTAATATTTTTTCTGCATTTCATATCTTGTAGTTAACTTTGTTACTGTGTGTTAATTTATTTACTTGTATCTTAGTTGAGGAATAGTTGTGTTTGTGTTACGTGTGTGTGTGCGTTAATAGATGTTTTTGGCTGCACATTTAGAGTAAATCATTTCGCCCTGAGAAGCTAAGCAAATGAGAAGTTGACTTGTAGAGAGAATAGAGAAAGCAATAAAGGAATTGTCTATACTCTTACTGATGTCATGTGTCAAAATGAATGTAATCGGTTTGACAAATATCTCAGTGGAAATAGTCGAGCTGGACTTTATCCTCATCTAAATCTGCTCCCAGGTTTGACCTCTGACATATTCTTTTTTCTCGTAGGATAGAATCAATTTCAATTTCCAATACAACGAAAAACATAGCACTGGACACTATGTAGACCTCACCCGTGCATTTGCCCCTCAGCCTATCAATCCCTGCCCTGCATAGGGCTACAATAAGGCCACAGTATTATTTTGGCCTTTTGTGCATGTAATCGCCCACAATTTGTCATGCAAATGCCATTTTCCATTATTTGTTTTGATTTTGTATTATTTATTATTATTTTTTCATTATTTAATGTACTTTATTCACTCTTATAGCTCAACATTTTATTCGAATTATGCATGCTTGACTTGCGGCTGCTGCTCTCAACATATGGCATACATTGCAATGATACTTAATTTTCGTAGACAACTTATCAGACCAGTCAATATCCACAACACACTTTTTTATTTTAATCTAAATGCCTTCAAGAGTGTAACACATTTTGAATTTCTTTATTAAAGCAAACAAGGTGAATTCAGGCTTGTACCACGCAATATCTGTCCAAATGCTGATTGGGTAAGCATTGCATTTATTGCTTTAAATACTTGGTTTTTCATACTTTATTTATCATTGAAATCTGTCAGATCGACGATGCTCGGACGGAAGCAGAGCATTCGTGCTGGTGTTGGTGGGGGATGCATTGGTCTGGGAGGAGATCCGGTAGCTGACTATGGCCCTGATGAAACACTCAATGAAAATGCGGACATTGAATGGGTTAATAAGGTAACTTAAGCCTAGCTGTACTGGATGGAAATGCATATAAGATTTAGTCTCGGTAAGAATAAGTTACAATGAGTGTCTTAGGTTTGGGTGCGTCGTCTGTTGCGGTTCAGCGCTCTAGTCAGCTTGATTTCAGTCAGTTTGAATACTCCACGCACATTTGACAAATATTCTGTGTTGGTATATGTCACCTTCTGCTGTGATCTGTTTGTTACCTTCCTTTTCACCGCTGAAATGATCGCAAAAATGCACATAAGGGGCGTCATACAAGTAAGAATTGCAATTTCAAAATTTGATATCCAAACTTTGTTCGTCTTTTGTATGTCCATTTCAAGTTCAATCGTTTGACTTTAACATTATATCTTTGGTTTTCTTCTTAATTAACAGGGCGAGGTTTCTTATTTAAAAGATCGTTGGTGCCAATTTGATTGTTCGATGGTTTTGTTTCTGTGGATATCAGTTATTTTGCAGGTATTCGCGAGATACTTGTACTTAAATTGTATTGCTTTACATCGTAATCTGCAGTCTTCAAGCGGAATACTTTTTCTTTAGATGTTTGAAATCACCAAAATGGTTCCGGGTGTATCGTACCTTTCCATTTTACGAGCTCCGAGGCCTTTGATAATGATTCGTTTTATTCGGGTCTTCCTCAAGTTCTCAATGCCAAAAAATCGAATCAACCAAATATTCAAGTGAGTAAATTCTGCGTTTAACCTATTTTTGAACGTTTTCATGTGCATCATTTACTGATTGTATCAAAATAAAATATGCAGATAGCAATAACTATATTTTTTTTGATGTTTTGGATATTTATAGACGTTCGAGCCAGCAGATTTACAACGTAACCCTATTCTTCCTGTTTTTTATGTCACTATACGGGTTATTAGGAGTTCAGTTTTTTGGCTCGCTCAAAAGTCACTGCATAACAAATGAAACTGAACCAAAGTAAGCCCAAGTCATATATTTGATCATTCAAATAATTGTTTTTATTTACTCTTTATGTGAGTAGCATATAAAGCCCTTCAAATTCCCTTCAAAAATTACAAATTGAGGAAATATTAAATGTATAAACTGTAAAGAGAAAATATTTATTTGTTTTACTTAATTGTTGTATTATTTGGCACCAAAATGTATCATTTAAATGCATGTTTTAATTTCAGTAATGTAACACCAAACGATTTGGCAACACCTGACACCTATTGCTCCCCCGACCGATCTGGTTATCAGTGTCCTGAAGGCATGAAGTGCGTGGAGTTGAAGATGAGCAAATATGCTTTGGGATTCAATGGATTTGATGAATTTGGTAGGAATTTATATATGTTGATAGTGCCTGACAGATTTGGCAGTAGGAATTTTTAAAGTAGTTTATTTTGAAAATATTACGCTCTACCCCATTTGCCGATTTGTAATTATAGCTTTCATCTTCTTCTAGCTACTAGTTTCTTCACCGTGTATCAAGCTTCATCACAAGAGGGCTGGGTCTTTATCATGTATCGTGCAATTGATAGTTTGCCTGGATGGAAAGCGAGCTTTTATTTTACTACAATGATCTTTTTTTTGGCCTGGCTCGTCAAAGTGAGTGCAGTTTTACCGATATGAAATCTATGAACGAGTTTTGAGAACCGGCGTTCCAACTATAGAATGATGCTAACTTCAGTATTTGTCCTACAGAATGTTTTTATTGCCGTCATTACGGAAACGTTTAATGAAATTAGAGTGCAGTTTCAACAAATGTGGGGCGTTCGTGGACAAATAACAGATCAATCACCCTCCCAGGTAATACATATTACAACATTAACAAAATTAGGCCCTAAAGTAATATGATAAAATATTTAAAACCGTGTCCTAAAACATTATCTTGTAAACCTAGATCTTAAGCGGCGATGATCTTGGCTGGAAGCTGATTACTGTGGACGAAAGCAAGGCACATGGCAAAGCTCCACGGATTTTTCAACGTCTTATTCAGTCTGCTGGCTTTCAACTTTTCGTCATGGGAATTATTCTAGCCAATGGTGTTGTAGCTGCAAATCTTCATTTTAAGCACGATGGAAGGGATCGCAAGGAGTTTTACCAGTATTTCTACTTTGCGGAAGTGTGTTGCATATCAAATTTATCACTCCCAGTCTTTTCACAATTTCCTTTTATCTGAAAGTTTTTAATTTTTAATTTATATTTCAAGGTTGGATTTACGCTGTTCTTCAACATGGAAGTCATCGTAAAAATTTGGTGTTTGGGTTTCAAAGGCTATTATAAACGATCGCTGCACAAATTTGAGTTATTGTTGGCAATTGGTGGCTCGCTGCATATAATTCCATGTCTGTATATGTCGGCACTTACATATTTTCAGGTTATTACTAAGAATTGGAAACATGTGATTAATTATATCGTTTTTATGCGCAATTCATCAATAATCATTTGTTTATTTAAATGGCAGGTGCTCAGAATTGTTCGCTTAATCAAGGCATCGCCAATGCTGGAAGATTTTGTTTATAAAGTAAGTTTTTTTA
This sequence comes from Julus scandinavius, assembly GCA_034696685.1. Lineage (NCBI taxonomy): Eukaryota > Metazoa > Arthropoda > Diplopoda > Julida > Julidae > Julus > Julus scandinavius. The sequence continues at coordinate 18,807 of JAQGAE010000542.1, read as the reverse complement.
AAAATTTATATGCTGGAATCAAGTAGAATAATTTATGGAATAAAGTGTACTATGCTGAATACTTTATATGTAACGTCGTTACAGATCTTTGGTCCTGGAAAAAAGTTGGGAAGCTTAATTATATTCACTATGTGCTTACTTATCATCACATCGAGTATTAGTATGCAGCTGTTTTGTTTTATGGACTATCCGAAGTTCGAGACTTTTCCAGAGGTCTAAATCTTTAAAAAAATTGTTGTTGATGTTAAAACTTCCTTTTATTACTAATATTCACTTTTCTTTCTCAGGCCTTTATGTCAATGTTTCAAATCTTGACTCAGGAAGGATGGATCGAAATTATGGATGAAACTATGCATCGAACCAGTGAGCCAATTGCTCCGTTGGTAGCAATTTATTTCATACTTTACCACTTGTTTGTTACCCTGGTAAGTATTTTTAGCATAGTCTAGATTATGAATAGTCTAGAGCGTAGACCACATTAAAAATGTTTTCTCTTTAATTTGCTACCTCATAGATTGTTCTCAGTTTGTTTGTTGCTGTTATTTTGGATAACTTGGAGTTGGATGAAGACATTAAAAAAATAAAACAACTAAAAGCGCGTGAACAAAGTGCCGGTATCAATGAAGCCCTTCCTCTTCGCATACGAGTATTTGAGAAGTTTCCAGATCGACCTCAGATGACCAGGCTGCACAGGATACCTTCTGAATTTAATATGCCAAAGGTGAGTATCTACTTCATGAGCACTGCTTAGCAAATTGAAAATCTGTTCGTATTGCTTTTTAGGAATTTAAGGTCATATAACATTATATATATTAAATGTATTTTGCTAAAATGCAATTTTTACTGATGCAAAACATGGCAGTAGAAAAAGGTTAGCTAATTGTTGCGTTTGCAGGTACGAGAAAGTTTCATGCGCCAATTTGTGGAAGAAGAAGACGATTCCACCATGGTAGTAAAACCGGACCTTCCAGTTGAAACATTAATTACGTGTCGAAAAGCGAGACTTACACGCTTACTGTCATCACCCCGGCGTATTTGCTTTAATGGTTGGCAGGCTAAAAAGTCTGCTATTACGGAAGTTGTTAGGTGGGTGTACAAATTATATCTTTTAAATAACATGTGCTTTTCATGTAATTAACCAACTAACCGGCATGCTGGCATCTGTAACGATTTTAGTGACTCTAGTAACCAAAGATTGCTTCTCGGAGATTCTGGTAACATTCCAGTTCCCGGAAAGGCAACGCCAGGCAGCCAAAAGCATATGCATCTTGACCAGAAGTAATTAATTTCTAAAAGTACTAACGGAAAATGAAAAAGAAGCGTTGCTCGAGTAGTAATTTTGTCGTTATTACATTTAATTATATTGTGTATTTAAACTTTTTTTGGCATAGAAGCACTAGGCGTAGTGTTAGAGGAGGCTCCATAAAAGTTAAACAAACGTATGATCAGTTACGTGAAGACGGCGACCTTACTTCCATGAACAGCAATAGCAGCAGCCGGCGAACTCAGGATCTCAACATCAAAATGCTTCAGCAAAAGAGGCAACAGGCTGAAATTCGAAGAAACCAACGAGAGGAGGACCTAAGAGAAAACCACCCGTTATTTGACTCGCCGCTTTTGATTGTGGGACGTGAAAGTCGGTTTCGAAAATTCTGCCAAACCATCGTCTATGCCCGCTATATCCCCTTGCAGCGTGACCCGATCACAGGAAAGGAACGGAAAATCAGCTACAAACGATTACAGTAAGTTTTTATGAATTTTTGAAAAGAAAAATGTTTTTTATTTTTTTTTTATTTTAAATAACATTTAGGATTGACGGCTAGATTATTTTCTTATTTTAATTTGTTAGAATATGTATGATGATAACTGCTTACTGATTGCGGTATCTTAAATTTCTCTTTTATAGTAACTTGGTTGGTTTAGTCAGCTACTTGGATTGGCTGATGATCTTGGTCACCACGCTATCTTGCGTTTCAATGATGTTTGAAAAACCTATGAGTCGGGTGAACAACACGCCGTACCTTCAAATTGCTGAATATGCATTTGTGGTTTTCATGAGTCTCGAATTGGCCCTGAAAATATTTGCAGACGGTCTGTTCTTCACACCTAAAGCATTAATTAGAGATGTGGCAGGCATTTTAGACATTTTTATTTATACAGTAAGTTGGGCATTTTTGTTTTTTGTTCGTTGCAAAGGTTCGATGATAACTGATCGAATATTTTAGGTCAGTTTGGTCTTCCTTTGCTTGATGCCAACACAAATTCAACAACGTTCTGGCAATCAAATGCTGCTTATTTTACGATGCGTCCGTCCGCTTCGCATCTTCACGTTGATGCCTCACATGCGAAAAGTGGTTTACGAGCTCTGTCGGGGCTTTAAAGAAATTTTGCTGGTTAGTCAGAGCGATCCGTATCGTATGCTTTTGTACCTTTCATCTTCATATTTGTACCATGTTTATCCTATATTCTTTAGGTTTCTGTTCTACTTATTGTTTTGATGTTTGTTTTTGCGAGCTATGGTGTTCAACTGTTTGGCGGTAGATTGGCTCGGTGCAATGACCCAAGTATTAAATCTAAGGTAGTCAGATTGATTGTTTTCCTTCATTTATGATTTTCGAATATTTCTTTAACAGTCTACTTTTTAAAATTGTTTGTAGGAGCTTTGTGTTGGCGTGTTCATGCGACAAATGTTCATAACCAAAATGAAACTGAAAGCTGGCATAAACGAGTCCCATCCTGCAATCATGGTTCCTCGTGTATGGTAAGACAAATTTTGAAACATTGTTTTTAAAATTAGCTTTTATATAAGTATCTATTTTTTTTTTACGTGAAAACGTATTTCTAGTTAGGCACAGTTCATTGTATATTTTTTTTACATGAATATGGATTTTTTATTTGGCTATGATGAAATTTTACTACTTGTATATAATATGATAGTAAGCTTTTAACATAACTTAGATCCGCCTAGTTTACATGTACAGAAAATATAAAAATTCTGTTTTTATGGCAAAGAAAATGGGGGAAGTCGGTATTTTGTGATAACAATTAACGACACTGGCTTGGAATTTGTTCGCTTAATCGTGTTATGCTCCAGCTGACTGATTGTATATGTTTACGATCAGGGCAAATCCACGTAATTTCAACTTTGATAATTTGGGTGCAGCCATGCTCACTCTCTTTGAAGTCCTGTCACTAGAAGGTTGGGCTGAAATTAGGGACATTATTGTGGATAGGACGAGCTATGTAAGTGGCACGTGGAATTAGCATGGCTCGGTTGCTGATGAAAGGGATTTTGGTCGTGGATTATTTACTAATTACGGGATTGAATTAACAAAGGTACATGTTCTAAGTAATAACCAACAACAAAATATATAGGTGTTGAGCATGCTATATTATATACAAAGGTACGGGTGGTTGTCATCTTACTTTAAAACTTGCTCATGTACTAATTACTTATTTAAAAAATATACGCTCGAGATAATCGGAGTTTTGCTATATTGTTTTTCAAGCAGTATTTTAAAAATATACCACCTCGATGATTCCTAATAACGATTCTTTGTCTAATACATATCCCCTTAAACGCAAAAATATTAACTTCAACATTTGTAACCAAAATTAATCGGCATTTGCTGGCATTTTGCTCGCATGTTATGCAAGGAGGTCAAGTTGGTTTTACTAATTTTGCCATATATTTGTGATACAAAAGTGAATTTTGTATTTTTATAAAAATGCCCACCTTGTTCTTGCTGCATTTTCCAATGTTTTTCACTAGTTTTGATCCAGGATTGAACATATCCCATCCTTCTTCTTCCATATCTCCTCCTTTGATTGGTATTTAGGGCTAATCCCCATAGATTCAATTTCGACAATCTGGGTAATGCTATGCTGGCCCTGTTTGAAGTTTTGTCCTACAAAGGGTGGTTGGATATTCGAGATGTCCTCATTCGCAGGCTCGGGCACGTATGTAAAGATCTTCATTGGAAATTGAATATTTTCCTGTCTGACGTGTTGCCGATGCTTCCTGTCCGGTTGTTTGCCATTTTTATTTTCATTTGACCTGCGAAGTACGTGTTTAAGTGTTTGGTTTCCAGTCATTTGTGTTTTTCTATATTCTTCCGATTGGTGTTTTATAAGATATGCTCGGTGTTGTACAATTTAATGCTATGTTAATGTATTGAATAATTAGAAATGCAGTGCTCCCCTTCGTTGCGGTCAGTAAACCGGAGCACTGCGTACAACTCTTTTAATTTGTACCAGTGCGGTACTATTGTATATGTCGACTATGTTAGAAAGAGGATGACAATGAATATGATGTCTGAATAGCAGCTGTATGAAGTAGTTCAACTGGTAATTTGTTCCATGTTTGGATGTCTTTGCATACGTTTGTTACTTTAAGTAGAACTAATAATTATGCAAATTACTGGAGCATTTTTCCTTTGAATATTAGGTGTCGTATTATATATCCCAACCTTATTGCTTGTCAAAACAAGATATCATTTGGTAATCGTTTAGGCGTTTAGTCCTTGGATGCCGCTATATGTATGCCATCCGGTGCGTGAATGTTTAATTTCTTGCTAGTTTCTAAGTTATGCATGAAATACAAGCCTAAAACTCTTCATAAAAATCTCTGCATCTGATTACCGATCAGTGTTTGTGCCAATTTCTTATACGTGTTGTAAACAGGTAGATGGAAAACTTAGTTTCCGAGGAACAATTTTCTTGTCTTTTGCAATTTTAATTCATTGTTTTCTGGGTTTCTTATTTAGGTCCACGCCATCTACATCCACATTTTTGTGTTTTTGGGGTGTATGATCGGTTTGACACTTTTCGTGGGTGTGGTTATTGCGAACTATAGCGAGAATAAGGCAAGTGAAACATACGTTCAGTAGTTGGCGACACCGAAGTAACGTTATCGTAACGTAGATGATATTTTGCCCTTGATTTTCCAGGGTACCGCCTTACTTACGGTTGACCAAAGACGTTGGTGTGACTTAAAAAAGCGATTGAAAATTGCCCAGCCACTTCATTTGCCACCCAGACCAGATGGACGACATTTTCGTTGTTTCATTTACGATATTACGCAAAACATATTATTTAAGCGTTTCATAGCCAGTCTGGTCTTGGCTAACAGCAGTTTACTCTGCGTGACTGTAAGCGATAATTGCCGTAGTCAACTTAATAATTCATTTTGCATGTGTTCATAAATATGATTCCTTTTACTGCTAATATTTCTAGTGGAAACAAAGCGAACAACATACGGTTCCTTTGGCTACCATTTCATCGGCATTTACCATTTTATTTTTAGTGGAGGTTTGTAAACTTTCTATTGGTACTCGCAGCATTGGCATTATCCTAACATGTCCCTTTTAATTGCATTCAGGTAATAATGAAGAACATCGCGTTTACTCCACGAGGTTATTGGCAGAGTAGGCGAAACCGTTACGACTTGTTCGTCACCTTCCTAGGCGTTATTTGGATCATGATGCATTTCATGATGATGGTGAGTCCATTTATAGATTGATTGAACTTTTCCTTTGATGATGAAATTCTCATTGTTGATGCTTTTCTTTAGGATGATGTGAGCAATTCTTTTGGTTACGTAGTCATCATTCTAAGGTTTTTTACCATTACAGGAAAACATGCAAGTTATTCGATAATATGTTCTTTAATTAATTCCTCATATGCACTAGTTATAGATTTAAAATGAGTGGTTCTTTCTTTATTAATTTAGGCCACGTTAAAGATGTTGATGTTGACAGTCGTCGTGTCCGTGTATAAAAGTTTCTTCATCATTACCGGAATGTTTTTATTGATACTTTTTTATGCCCTGGCTGGCGTCGTATTATTTGGAAACGTGAAATTTGGGGAGGGTATAAATCGGCACGTAATCATCCAAATTGTATATTGATGAAAAACTACGTTTTCTGTTTACTTTCTGAAAATTTTACTTTAAAATGCTTTTTAGGGTATCAAATTTTCAAACTGCACCCAATGGCATTGGAATGTTATTCCGTATTGTTACCGGAGAGGACTGGAATAAAATAATGCACGATTGCATGGTAAATACATCGTGGGAATTTGTGAATTCAAGGTTTTTTTAGCTGAAATTTTAAATCTGCTTTCGTAGGTGAGTCCGCCATTTTGCACACCTGGAAACAATTATTGGGAATCTGATTGCGGCCATTTCACCGGTGCACTTATCTATTTTTGCTCTTTCTACGTCATCATAACATACATCGTTTTGAATCTTCTCGTAGGCAAGTGTTCCTTTCATGGTCTACGTTTTGAAATTAGAGAAAATGTGCCGCTGAAACATCAGGCACAAGGTTGATGAATTCGATTTTTCTTTCCCTAGCTATCATCATGGAGAACTTCTCTTTGTTTTATTCTAACGAAGAAGATGCGCTTCTTAGTTACGCCGATATAAGGAATTTTCAAAACACTTGGAATCTCGTAGATATGAATCAGAGGGTATAATATTTTAACTAGATTCACGTCATGGGTACTTCTTCCATTTTGAAATTTAGAATTTCGTTTTTTGTCAGGGTGTCATTCCTGTCCGGAAAGTGAAATTTGTTTTGCGGCTCCTAAAAGTGCGTAATTTTCGTATTTTCAAGAATAATTTGTCATATTTATTGTTTAATCGTCAATTTTGTTGATCTCAGGGCCGCTTGGAGGTGGACCCAGAGAAAGATCGTCTACTTTTCAAGCACATGTGCTATGAATTAGAGCGCTTGCATAATGGTGAAGACGTTACGTTTCATGATGTACTGAAGTGAGGATGGATTACTTGAATTAATTTTTTGTTTAGTACTTTGGTTTCAGAGGGAATTTAATTTTCCATCTTTGCTTGAAAATACGTTGTTACGTTGAGTTAATTTTGTTCTCAAATTGCCAGCATGTTGTCATATCGATCTGTGGACATCCGCAAAGCGCTACAGCTGGAGGAGCTTCTGGCTCGTGAAGAGTTGGAATACATAATTGAAGAAGAAGTAGCTAAGCAGACAATTAGACAGTGGTTGGACAAGTGCCTGAAGCGAATGAGAACGGTTACTAATGTTTTTTCTTGCAATTTCAATCTGGTGTGTTGATCCTTCTCTTTAGATACTTCCAATAGATTCTTTCTTTAGTGGATTTTGCTATTGCTCGTAGCGGCGCTTCGTGGCATGAGCAACATGCTTACTTAAGGGCAAAATTTTCAAACTGTAAAATGTAATGTGCGTGAAACTGACATTTCTACTTCTTCATTCGTGTTAAATTGTATTCACCAACTTCAAACCGCTATATTGATTAGAACTCGATAACTTTTGAGAGGGTTGTATAAAAAGTTAAAGGTCCAATGATGTGAAATATGGATGATGGCATGACTAAAGTCGAACTGAACTCCATTGTACTTCCAGGGTTGCCAGTTTCTGAAAAGTCAGGAAAAGTCAGGCAAGAAAAATAACGTCAGGCAAAGTCAGGAAAAAATAGCCTTTTTGCTAGAAAAGTCAGGCAAATTAGCAATTTGGTCAGGAAAAAAAAATGACAATATTTTTTTTTTTAAATCTTGAATCTAATGTAGCTGTTAGGGAGTGAAATTGTAGAGATCAAATTTCTCTTGTGTAACAATTGAATTGTGTATTTTAAACGAAAATTGTGCTAGCCTTTGTACATTCTTAAAAATAATTAAAATTTTGTCAAGTTATTGAAATATGGTCAGGAAAAATATTTTTAGAAGTCAGGAAAAGTCAGGAGAAATTGCCATATTGGTCAGGCAAAGTCAGAAAAAGTCAGGCAAGACCAATCTGTAAAAAAACTGGCAACCCTGTACTTCTCATCTGGCATGTCGAAATAGTTAATCACGAATGCCCGATACGATTTGTGCTGTGGCTCTATAACAGGGTGGTCCAACTTTTCGTATCAAAAGAGCCGCACGAGTACTTCGGTACAGAACTCGCGGGCTGTAAGATTACTTCGTTGCAGAGTCTCCCGTTTGAAATCTCCCATTTAAGATGAAACATGGAATGAAGCATGGTTAAAGATGTTCAACTGAAATTGCTTTACGTGCATGGCTTTACTTTAATATTTACGCAATTAGTTTTTAATATGGTAGGCACCTATTCAGCCTGTGTTTCAACACTGATGAATTGTCAATTTTTTGTAGAAGGAGCAGTCGAGTTTGATAAACAGTTTGCGAGCAACGAACGAGGCTATGCTTGCTGGCATCGAGCAAGAAAAGGCAAAGTCCCCTGCCGGATCTGGTGAACCCAAAGAGGAGGGGAAAGACGAAGGCACATCAGCCATGGCTTCCAGACATCGCAAAAAAGGGCTGGTGGTTGTTGGACGCTCGGACAGTATCACTTCTCAGGTACTTTGCCGCGCAAGGAGGAAAATCTGTTTTAAGATTGCATCGATTTACTTTTGCTTTTCTGTTTTCAATAGGCCATTCCTGGAGTCCTACAACCAGGAAGAAAATATCTCATTCCTTCCCTTTCTGAAGGCGGACAAAGACCTGATAAGGACAAAATTAATTTGAAAAAGAGGAGCTCGAGAACAACAGGTAAGGTCTAGATTGTGGAGCTACATTGTTGTAACCGAGAGAACGATTGAAATCTTTGCGACCGATATGATCCAGTCTTGAACCGTGTTCATCTGTTTTGTGTTCTTATCAGTTGGCGCCAAAGGTTTACCCGATTTGAGTGAAGGCAGTGAACTGTCTGGCTCCACTAGAGACATTGCAATTGAAGGAAGGATTGCCACCTTCAAATCGTCCAACACTTCGTTAGAGGTTAGGGGCTGGTGGCAACATCAGTTAGATTACTGCAGTGGGACAGATTCTGAAGAAGAATAGATTCATTGGCCTTAAGACACATGTATATTTATTTTTATTTTCCTTCATTATCCTCGCGTTTCAATGTCCCATGGGCATTTAAGAAAACATACTCGGAAAAGCAAGTCATAGAATCGATTCTTAGAATAAATGATAGGTATGCGGTTAAGGTACTTATTAAATATAATTGCTCATGGATTATCTTTCCCCTCCTTCATCGAAATTTAGGGATAATCATTGTACTTCACGAGGGCTAGACAGCATAATAATTTCATGATAACATCTTGAAATTATTTAAAATGTGTTCTTCTAATCATGTTCATCATTCCATCCCAACATAAGCCAAAATTCGCGTGAATTTCTGATTCAAATGCAGTACAGTATTACAAACATTTTTTTCCCCCATTTTTTGAGGAAAAGAATCATTTAAAAGCATGTTCACAGAAATACCAAATTTCCAATTTTTTAATACATTGAAAAAATGAAACCGGAATGTGGCAAATGTGGCATTTCTAATAAAGCTGAGATGATTAAAGTCACGCAACTGCTACGGGGACATATTGTTTGAGTTGAATCACACCAACTCACAACTCTGGTCGAGTTCCTTTGAAATTTGTGAAGGAAACATGTGAGTAATTTGTGCCAAACTCTTCACAAAAGACAAAAGTATTTCGTTTTTTTCATCCTAAGAGGTTTTTAACACATGTAAGCAATTGAATATCTACCAGTCTATATTTTGTTTCCTTATTTTGATAGAACTTTAATATAACGATAATGTACATATATAATAGTTTTAAATAAATTGTTGCAGTGTTTATGAGTGTTTTTGGGTTTTCCCCTATTTCTGGTACACCTCCAATGATAGTGCTGATCATGGTAAGTCGACTCAGTTTTCAGGGTGGCCACAGGTCAGGGAAGTCAGGGAAATTAGTAAGTGGTCAGGGAAATTTTCCACTTTCCAAGCAAAATGCCATCCCAGCACTCAGTCTTCCAGCAGGCCCATCCCCAATACTCTCGAAATATTATTATTTTATTTTTTTTTTCCACAAAATAATTTTTTTTCCTATATGCTGTTATTGGACATTTGTCCAAAAGAGAGCCAAGTTGGCTGTGTAACAATCAAAGTTGCAGTTATGTTCAGTTTGATAAATGCTCTGTTTTTAATATTCTATGAAATTGCTTGCTAAAATTTGAAAATGTGCTTTTATACGTTTCATTATGACTAAATATGCGTATCATTATCGAATAAGTTTAGGTCAGGGAATTTTGGGATTAAGTCAGGGAAATTCAAAATGAAAATTGTGTGGCCACCCTGGTTTTACATTATAAAATTCTTTTGGCATTATTATGTTACTGTAGATAGAATTAAATTGAAACAAGTTCATTCTTACATAGAGGATATAGAGGATGTCCCAAAATTCACACAGGATTGTGTGGTAAAGTGTTGCCAACGGGAAAAAAAGACAGCGTGACAGCTGACAATTCAGGGTTATTAAAACTGGAGTCCTACACGAAAGAACAACGCATTTTTATTGTTGAGCAATATTTTTAAACAATTTGTTTACAAAATATGGTCGGAATAGTTTTTTTTTAAAAACGCAAAACATCAAAGCAGTTTGTGAGAGTGTTGTTGAGAGTCCAGGAACATCAATTCGGCACCGTGGTCAAGAATCGGACATTTCACGAAGCTCTCTACAGCGTATTCTCGCAAAAGATTTTTGCATCTTCATGCTTACAAAGTTCCCCCTCTACAGCTGCTCTCACGAATTACTTCAATGTTTTGTGTTTAACTACTTGTTGAAGGACGGCTAGTGTCTAAGATCACTAATTGATCCAGTCTTCCTGAATTTTTAAATTAATCTCTTCACAGTTGATGAATTTAAATCACTATTCCGACCATTTTTTGTATAAAAATTTCGAACTGTAGCTGTCAAACCTTCATTATTTTTAAAATTTTGCTCAATAATAAAAATGCGTTTTTTTTTTTTCGTTGGCAACACTTTACTGCACAAATGGCGCAAAATTCAAATCTTGCGTGAATTTTGGGACACAATATGCATTACTAAGTTTATTAGTTTCATTAAGAGGGATCACAGCCCTATCCTTTTCAATGGGTCGGGTTTGCGAAGATACTCACAGTTGAATGAGGGAGGTTTGGGTGAGGGTGAGAATTGTTTTTGTTGGCTTGATGGATCAGCAAGGGCATCCGCTTGTCGTTTTTCAGTTTGAAATCGTAGATTTTTTAATAATTAATATACAAGTTTGAAAAAAGTCCATTATTTTGCACACGCTGCCAGCAGGTGGCAGCATGAGATAAGCAAGTTGTGAGTGCAAAAATTCAAGTAATAATTTAATTTTAAAAAATCTACTATTTTTAAAATGAAAAATGACGAGCGAAGCCCCTTGCTGATTTATTAAGTTATTTTAAACAATTTTTATTTTTATTTAATCTTTTTTTGTTGGACTGTGAGTGTCTTTGCAAATTTACCCATTGAAAGGTATAGGGTTGTAATCCCCCTTAAATATCAGCTAAAATCTGGCTAAAATAAACAAACGTAATTGCAAAGGTTAGTCGGTTAAGGGAGAGTGATGGTTAATCTGGAGTTAATATAAATATAAAAATATAATATTAATAAAATTAACTTATTAACATGTACTATACGCTTAAGTTAATATTTATGTACTAATTAATCCTTGTTTTTTTAAAATAATTTTTGAAAAATTTGTCTATTGTTGTTGTTTGATGTACTTTCAGACGAGTGAGTAGATTATTGTTTAGATTATGTTATGACTTCCGAAAAAAGAGGCCGGTTAAGCCAGAGAGCAGGATGAGAGAGACGTTTAAGGGGGTTCTATCTTACATGTTTTCGGATATTCTTTGAAAAATACAGCAAAAGTTTATTAAAAAAAAACTACCTTCAATAACAAGGACGCTTAATGAAATTTAAACAGATAAGTGTTTGAAAAACATATTTATTATTTTAATAATAAATATTAATAATAAATCAAAAACAGCAGAGGGTCTCAAAGTCTTTGCTTATAAATATGTCAATACCCAGCTAGATTTATTTATTGCTATAAAGATAAGGATTCGTTGTTGTGATGCTTAAATTTCCACATTGACATTTTCATCGCATGCATTTTTGTCAAAAGGAAATTCGATAATGGACATTTGCGCAGTGACATTTAATTTCAGGTGCAATATAATATAGGGTGATGCCCCATATTTCGAGCGTATTCTCCGGGGGCATTACAAGGTACTTATGCGAGGATTTTCAAGCACCATCTGTATATTTGCGATCATCAATGATTCTAGCCCGAGTTTCTACATTATGTCAACTGTTTGGAAAAATTGGACTGGCTCTGACATGGGTGAGTTATTGAACCAGTCTTAACTACTTTGTTATTCTTTCATGATTGCCAGCACAATTGGTTAACCTTTGATAAGTTGATAATTTAGTTTGTTGCACTTGCACTTGCACCCGTTAAAGTGTGTAATGAGAGCGGAAATTGGGGTCCTGATCTCTCGTTTAGCACTTATCAGTGATATCATAACATGAAGATGACATTTGATAACGCGAATGAAGGACGATTTAAATTGCCTTCATCATTGTAATTTGGTGCAAATTTGATGCACTTATAGAAGAAATATATCCAGGTTGTTGTTTTTTAAAAAAAATAGCAAATGTAACTTTAGAAGTTAAAACATGAAAGATTTTTTAAAGTTTATTAAGTCGGTAGTGAATGTGTAGATGGAGTAGTGTCACAATACTTTGTGTTAATCAGAGTATTAGTAATGTCCATTTACAGTATTTACTCATGTAATGACCCACGTTTTTATACACATTTTGTTATACAACATCACGCTGCCACTGCAAGTAAATCTCCACTTTAATATTTATTGCTAGTACACCCTTATAAACGGATATTTCTGTATTGTAAGGCAAATATCCAGTATATATTTTACACATTTTCAACATTCAAATTATAACACTTCACCGCGATTACTTTTTTACCTAAAATAAGTTCATTCGTGATTTTCTGCATTTTGTTCAATCACTCTCAATTTGCTATCATTCCCTTTTTACACATGATTTCACTGTTAAAATTCACGATTTATTGAAAACTGTCAACTATATTGAAATCTGGACACTGTTATATACAAGCGGAGCATAATTATTAAATATTGGGTAATTTCAGTAAATTTCTTTACTGGCATTACCCAATATTTAATAATTTCTCATTGCTGTACATAAGTTTATAAACTTGCTTAAAGCTGCCCCTTAACGTAGGGAACTCAACTTATACTGGAGTATTAATGGGCTGCTAACATATTTGGGGCAGCACTGCCCGCCAAATAATTCAACTCTGAATTCTACAGTCAGCAAATAAATTCCATATGGAAGGTGGTCGTACCCAATCGTTTCAGGAGAATGCTCCTACGTCAGTAGCGATTTAGACATCATTGTTAAATTGAATTTTTACTAAATGTGGACTTTCGGCAGGAAGGCTATTCCATCGTATAATCCCATGCAAAAAAAGGACCAATAGTAATCATCCGTCTTGTCACGAAGCTCGGTCAAAGGATTTGAGTGATTACATATATGTCTACTCCTATAGTGGTCGTTAGGCGTTAAAATATTGGAAACAAGATGTGAATTCCAAAAAAGGATTAAAACGTTTGAATAACCACATACATATAGATAACTTTTCGCGTCTGTACCTCTACGTGTCCCAATTTAGAGATTGGAGCATTTCTGTCACACTCGCGGAATGTTGGTAATCGCCCATAACAAATCTATCAGGCCTACGCAGTACCATCTCTATATATCCTGAATATGAACCATCCTGTGAGGGTTCCAAATAGAAGCGCAATATTCAAAAATAGGGTGAACTAGAGTTGAGTATAGCCAGTTTTCTTTTACATTTTCCGCACATTCTTGAAATATGCATTGAATTAATCTAAGGCGTTGGTTCGATGCATCAACAATATTTGTGAAAATTATCCATAATTAAAAAAAGCATTCAAGAGTGCATTTATGTAATCAAATCTATCGTTATCGTGATTAAGCAATACAATTTTATTTAAATTTAAAATTAGAATTCTACAATTATTTAAGATAAATTAAAATCCAGCCAAAACAAATGCAGCTGATTTGCATAATAAATCAAATCTTTGTTCAGTTTGTTTATAACCCCATCGCAGTAATTAAAACATCTGTTTTTTGCTGGTTAGGGTACAAAAAAGGTGTCTTTGTGTGGTCAAAACATTGGGTAAAAAATGTGATAGCACTTCTAAGAACTGCGAACCCCTATACTATGTACTTGAAGATCCACCTTTTGGATAACCTCTGAAAATCACTAAAGGATGTTGAAGATGCAAGTTCTCAGATTTTGTGCTAGGATTTTCGTGGTATTTGTAAGAGGATCTTTTCATTCGGCGAACATTTCTTGAACTGTGGGTGGCTGACATACTAGACTATACGTTTGTAAATTTGCCAAAAAGCCGAGCCCTTTGAAGAGTCTCAATGTAAGGGGACACTCCTTAAATATACCCTCATTTGAGGACCAGAGGACAAATCCTCTGTCATGAGCAATAGTACATAAATTACGTTTCAAATACATGGACGTTATTTGTCCAAATGCCCTTTTGGGCTTGTCAAACACAAACCCTAACACGTTTACGATATATATTACAAATCGTATATTTTTATATTTATTGACAATATAACGTTCCTCGAAGGATCATGGCCACCAACAATGGTGCCTTTGAAATGGAAGATATCGAACAAAGGCTGTATTGTTGGGCATAATTATTATGTTTTATTAGCACTGCAGCATGCCTGTTTTTCATCCCATTGAATTTGTATAATAAAAAAGGAGCAGCGGGTTGAAGTGCTCATAACCATAAAAGGAAAACGGCTTTTTTTACATTAACATATGAAATTTTGAATTAACGGTTTGGCCCCCTTTTGCAAACATTCTCTTGCAAAAACCATATTATGCATTCGTAAAAAAATTCCTCTGAAGCATGTTGCAGGAGAATTCCCACGCCTGGGAATTAACAATAAACGTGAGAAACCATACATCATATCACTTGAAATTACAGCGTGGAATTCAAAAAACGACAATTGTATATATAAAGGAAAATATGTCAAAATGTTGAAAACAAAGAATGTTGGTCAATGTGTAGAAAAATTTAGCTTTTAAGTAACATACAATTTTGGAATTTCTACCAAATATTTTAAATTATGGTGCTATACTTATGTATACTGCATGCATGTGGCGCCCCTACATTTGCTTTAGAATTTTAATGTCACCTTGTATATATTATACTGAACTTTAGCATTACCATAATTGCAGTGGGTTTTGAGTAGTAAGAACCTGGACTTTACATACTAGTTTCATAATCCGGATTTCCCTTTTGAATGATATGAAATTGTAATCATCATTCATTTAAATCTGGATCGCGCCAATGTCAGAAAAAAAGTGATAACTCATTCGTACAAAGGACCTTGTGTAAATCTACTACGTAAGACGACACACCCGAGTGACCTATTAGGTATGCATTTAAATTCCTAAACGCGATGACGTCAATGAATAGACCCAATGAATTAATGAAGCAACACAACCTTGAAACTTTTATAAGTAAACATGGAAGAAAATAACTTGCTCTGCAATGCTATTTTCAAGGTTCGTTGTTTATGTAAATGCTGAACTTCGCATGTTTGTCATTTTTTAGACATCCCAATATGGGGCCATTCAAAAAGGACGTCCCCTGAAATTTCTTCAGAAATTGACCCCACCCCCTGTCTGCACGGTGTTCATTTTAGCTCAGACCCTCCTGGCATCCTCCCCTAATTTATTTCAGAAGTAGGGTGTCCAGATAAAATTTTGGAACATACTATCCTATAAATTTCCAAGCACTACTCGCTACCAATTCCTTGACATTTTTCCAGATTTTTCTGATTAACGGAAATTTCTGGAATTTAAAGGGAAATTCCAGCATAAAATTGGTGTTGAACACAAATTTACACATAATCCCCAACTTTCCCGAGGTTTTAAAAATTCAAGTACAA
The DNA here is from genome assembly GCA_034696685.1 of Julus scandinavius. Lineage (NCBI taxonomy): Eukaryota > Metazoa > Arthropoda > Diplopoda > Julida > Julidae > Julus > Julus scandinavius. The sequence goes on along the minus strand of JAQGAE010000542.1, from coordinate 2,916 downwards.
TTAGGACAGGGGGCACATTTCTTTTAGTATCCCTTTCACTGACATTTAAAACTCAATTAAACAGAAAAAAAAATGAAAAATATTGTCATCAGTGGATATGTCCATAATGGCTTTACCTCTCCCTTCGCCTGCCCACATAATGGCCAAATGTCAGCAGACCCTCACCCCCTCGTGAGGACGTCCCGAGGTTTTAAAAATCCAAGTCCCCCTCCCTCCTTTCTTGAGGACGTGCTTTTTGAATAGCCCCATACTCAAATTAATAGTTAAAGGACATCCAATGTCCATGCAGATTAAACGTGATCACTGTCTTATGCAGTTTCTACACAAAATCAATTAAAAAAACCAACTAAAACATTGCTTTTTAAAACAAAGTTTTGTGGTTGAAATTTGTAATCAAACAAGTGCTTGTACAGTGAATATGGGACAACTTTGTCACTGATATTTCATGCAGTTACAGCTGCCAGTAAAGCCGTTCAGCCACTTGGCGTTAAACTGCTAATTGTCTGTTAATGCAATCAGTATACAGTATGGTTTTTATTAAAAATAATGACAATCGCGTTGCATCAATTGGTTTGGAGCCTCTGTGCAAAGATCACGTGACTGATTTGGACCAATAGGAAGGAGCCTGGAGGCATTTTTCCTTGAGGGATGTTTGATCGAAGGATGCTGCCATGAGAACTGCCAATGCGGAATCGGAGGTCAGAGTTGGTGAACCTGGAGTTGGCAACTGGTGGCTGCTGTTGCAGCTTACATGTATTTTAGCTTCTAGTAGTTTTATATTATGTGCGTGTGTGTATGGCTTTATGCTTTTCAAATAATGCTTCTGATGGACTTTTAAATGCTTATGAGGAAGAGTTTTACGCAAAATGAGACGACGACGACGAAAAATTAACCCAAAATAGAACGTGGAACTTTCGCAACTGAATAGTCGAGGTGACTGAGGTACATTCGTATTCAATTTCGGTAAGTTATTTTCGAGTTGTTAAAATCTGTTGCCTATAGCTTTTTGGGGTGTGGAAACTAAGTATGGATGCTTATGTCATACGAAATAATTTGGAAAACAAATAGTCTTGAGGGGATATGGTGTTCTAGTTGGAAAACAACAGTCTGAGGAGATGTCCTATATGGAAAAAATAGTCTGAGGAGGTGTTCAATATGTGGAAAAATAGTCTGAGGGATGTTCTATTAGGAAAAAAAGTGACTGAGGGGATGTTCTATGTGGAAAAAAATAGCCTGAGGAGATGTTCTATAAGGGTAAAAAACGGTCTGAGGAGATGTTCTATTTGACCTACCAGTCTGAGGGGATGTTCTGTTTGGAAAGCAGCAGTCTGAGGAGATATGATATCGGAGAGGATGTTCTATGTGGAAAAAAGTCCGAGGAGATGTTCTATTTAGAATAAACAGTCTGAGGGGGTGTTCTATTTGGGGAAAAAAAAGTCTGAGGAGATGTTAGATTTTTCCAACTATTCTGATGCTCTATGTGGAAAAAAATAATCTGAGGAGATGTTCTATTTGGAATAAACAATCTAAGGGGATGTTCTATGTGGAGAAATATAATCTGAGATGTTCTATTATGAAAAAAAAAGTCTGAAGAGGAGTTCTATTTGGAAAAAATAGTCTGAGGAGATGTTCTATTTTCCTACTAGTCTGAGGGAATGTTCTATTTGAAAAAAAAAGTGTGAGATGAGGGATGTTCTATACTTTTTGTTTTCCTGATTTAATACCCATGCTATGACATATTTGCAATTACTATTATCAACCAAAATCGCGTTTTAATGCAAATGGCAAACAACACTTAACTTTTCGAGTTTATCATATCAAGGTCTAACTTTCTGTAACCTTGCTTTTCAGCTAGGATATATATATATATATATATATACACATGACACAACTTTTTACTAAAAAAGGACCCGACATTACTAATCGAAACATATGAACTGGAATAATCTGTTCACGCGTTCGTATTGAGAAAACTGGTGGGTGTTACTTGTTTAGTAACAGGTTATCCCCATGTCTAGCTCGATGTCCAGCAGCGCCATCCATGCACATTAGCATGAAAAGTGAGATGTTTACATGGCGCCCTCCCCAAGTGAAAAATCTCCTGGCAATGGGACCCATTGCTATGAGACCTCTAAAGTGTGAAAAGCATTTCCTGTTGTGAAATTAAAATTAAAGCGTAGCCCGAATGTCCAAAGGGGCCGTTAAAAAACGAGGTCCTCAAGAGGGGGTGAGGGGGAAGTCTGCTGGCATGTGGGGAGGGAGGTTGGGGTCTGCTGGCATGTGGACAGGGGTAGGGGAGGGGGTGTCTGTTGGCACGTGGACAGGGGGAGGGGAGGGGAGGGGGTAATCATTGTGGAGGTCCTATATGCATGGCATTTTTCAGTTTTTTGATTTTCTGTTTAATTGAGTGAAAGTGGAAATGACCACCAGAAGAAATTTGCCCCACCAGAAGAAATGACCCCAGTCCCAAATGTACTTGGATTTTTAAAACTTCGGGGAGTCGGGAATTATGCTAACTTTGTGTTAAACACCAATTTTATGCTGGAATTTCCCCGAGTTCAGGAAATTTCTATTTATTAGAAATCTCTGGAAAAGTATCATGGAATTGGTAGCATGTAGTGCTTGTAAATGTATAGGATGGGCTTTTGTATGTTCCAACAAATTTTCTGGTCACTTTACTTTAAAAGCAAATTAAGGACGGGGGAAGGGATCAAATGGACACTATGTGGACAGAGGGTAGGGGGTGGGTCAATTTTTGAATGGCCCCTAGGATGTCTATTCATAAACAATGTCAAACTACTGCCTAAACTTAATCTTAAGGCGCATCTCCAGCAAGACGTACATAAACGTTTTTACAAACATATGCAAAAAAGTTTGCCCTCCGGGTTTGTTTCAGCCGCCATTTTGTAAATATCA
>JAQGAE010000541.1:0-34134 GCA_034696685.1 Julus scandinavius | reverse complement strand
GATTTAGGTCGGGACTGTTGGGTGGCCAAAGACTTGGAGGAATGAACGCAGACATCGACGAGTTGAAGCAGCGAATTCTGGACACTTGGAATGGAATTGATCAAACAACAATCGACGAGGCAATCGCCCACGACGTATGCTCCTTAGGACTTGTATTTCCGCGAAAGGTGCTAACTTTGAACACAAATTGGAATAGGGAATTTTTTTGTAACCTATTTAAGTACACATGTACAAACTTTCCATAAATTCCATTAACAAATAACCATTTTATGATTTTATAAAGTTGGCTTACTTTTTATTGGCCCACCCTGTATGTAGTATGATCTTGTATAGCTTTTCCACTAAAAATGTTGCCAGTTCCTCCAAGCTCCCTCGGCAGACTTTAGGCCCCTTAGTGCCCCTGAACATGGGTTGAAAAACACTGCTACAGGGAAGACAAACTCAAGATTACGAAATTTACGACTTAAGACTAAAATAAATGCTAAAACTTACTCAAAGCAACATTTCTATAAACGGATTTTTGTAAATCCCTGAGATTGGGGATTTTCCCTAAACCTAAGGCAAAATGAACAGAAACACACCTACGCTAAACGTACGTGTTCCCCGGTCTAGACGGGGGGCAAAAGCATGAATTCAAAAATAGTCCCAGATAATATCATGTAACCGCTCTTGCGGGGAGCAGAGCAAATTCGACGATCCTTTGCTTGGTGTGCAGCTGTGCCTGGAAAACGTAGGGGGAAATCCCTAGTCTATCCACACATACTTTCATCTTGATACAAAATCCCTTATTGACGTGCTAAACCCGAGTTTCATCCAAATTCGGTTTTCAGCTTGTATGAAATCTATTCCCTGACAGCACCATTTGCTTAAGAACAGGTATAATGCAAAAATGTGCGTGGCATCGGGCAAAGGAGATTGACACTGATTGTTACCTTCCGTGCGAACCATGACCTGTAAAATTCAGTAAGCGACAGGTTTGATGAAAGGATTGCTAAACGAACGCTTGAAACTGTCAATTAGCTAACCCTTTAATTACGTGGCCATGATACCGATATTAAATAAATATTAGGTTGCGTGGCCTGTTGTTAAATAATGGCGTACACCAATTGTGCTACATTTATATTTAGATATTTGAGATGCCAGCTATAGTGAATTTAAAGTAGAAATTTGAATACAAATTATGCTAACGCAATTTGTATCATATTTTGTCCTAGTTCATAATTTATTATCCCTTCCAGCACGAACAATAGCATACCATAAAGTCATTGTAACCAATACAAAAATATTCCGAATATTTTTTGGTATTATTTCATGTAGAAAGAGTAACTTGGAAAATGTACATTACTTTTTGGATGTTGGCATAACTTCCAAATAAACTGTATTCAATATTAGCATCATGAAGTTAAAAGAATAATGGAATTCCTAATAGCACGAGATTAAGAACAGCACGTGCACTGTGATATTTCAAAAGAAAATTAGTTTAGAAACTTTTACAATACTTAAAATAGGAAAATCGAAAATGTGCCAATAAATTAACAAGAATTCTAAAAACAATTTGAAGAGTTAATGACCAAATCTACAAAAAAAAAAAGTTTTTGGTAGCCATAACAAGGTTTTCAAACTTGACACGATATCCTCATGGAACACAAAAATAGCAACAGCTTGGCCAAGCGAGGCACCATATTTGATCATTTTAAGATCGGAAAATGTTTAGTTGAATACATTGAAGCACGATATACGCCCACACCGTTGCTGGAACTTAAGATTTAAAAAAAGTGCTCGAGGCAGTAAATAAACAAGGCGAATGTAAACATATTCAATAACAATAATATTATTTCGCATGAAATGTGGAGAACTGTATTTCGGCGGATTTCAAAAATGGGAGAAAAACGATATTATTCGACGTGGAGCCCTATTTAGCACATCAACAAATTCTATTTAGAACAAGTAGCTCTTAATATTCTTAATATTGCAAAATTCCGAGATCTTTTTACATTTTGGAGAGTTTAAAGAATTATTCCAGTCGATAAATATGAAATTGAAAACGGACATTTTTTTTAAAGCAATCAATTTTGATGAGGTCCATAACAACCAACACCTGCAAAAAGTAATACAGTGGAGTCTCACTTATACGATGCTCGCTTATATGAAACATTCAGTTATACAAACAATTTCTTGTTCCCCTGCAAAACTCCATTTAACCCTGTGTAATGCATTATTCGCTAATACGATATTCAGTTATACAAAACTTCCACTTATACAAAGGCTGATTCCTTCACCTTGTGTAAATACTATTCAATTATAAGAAGAGCTTTTTCACATAATTGTGAAGTGTTTCGTCTGAAAAAAGAGTGATGTTATTAACGACTGTGAACAGGTCTCATATAATATGTAGCTTGCAGGAAAAACAAGCAAGCTAAAATTACAGAGTTTTTAAGACGAAATAAGCACATTCCTGAAGATGTAACTTAAGTTACATGTACCTTATTGTTTGTGATTATATCAAATAAATCTTGTTTTTTTGTTTCTGTTCTTCTTTGTATGTATACATATACATTGACAAAACTATTAAACGACATTTTTTAAGAAGAATTATTCTCTATTTATTAAAATACAGTAACCACGAAACCTGCTAGTACATGTACATTGTATTCACTTATAAGAAGAATTTTCTGTTCCCCCTCATATTCGTATAAGTGAGACTCCACTGTATTTCGAATGCAGCATCAGAAATAATTTGCATGAAAAATGTTTTTCCCTAAAGGAGAATTGTTTTGTCCACAGGTGTGCCCACTGCTCCTTAGCCAGAGTTACTATGGCTTGTTGCATGCAGGCCTGACGAGAGGGAAGGGAAAATACCCTGGGCCATCCTCAGTCCTATGCCCAAAGGCAAAATCGCCAATAGGTGACTGAATGTAGTCAATTGGTATCAATGACGCTGATAACGCCACCTGGGTGCAGAAATCGAAAAGAGACAAGGTCTAAACCGTTAAAACACGGGACTGTCGCCTTCCGAAATCTTGCGGCATTTCCATTGCCAATTCCGCGTTAAAAATAGCGACGCAACAAATTTCGGGTGCTCTATTTTTAGGCCGAAATGTCGTCTTGAGGGTTTCCTCCGATGGGGCCTCGCCCTCGTGGCACCTGGCATCTCCAATTCTTCGAATTGGGCGAGCAAGATCGGAATTTTGCGTCCGAAGTTACGTTTTTATACAAATTTCGATAATTGCAGCACAGCTGGACTTTAGTGATCCATTTGATTTTTTTAGTATACTGTATTATTTCGGTGCAATTTTGGTTTATAATTTACAGTAGCATTTATATTTCTACATTAATTAAAAATTAGAAACAACGTGAATATAGAAAATAAAATATAATCAGTTATAAAATATCTAAAGTTTTATTCTAAATTTGTATAAAAAAAAACATTTGGAAAATTATTCAAATGTTTGCATTTACGGTATAGGGTGCTTGAGCACATCTCCATTCGGGGCCTAAATAAATTGTGGGGGTGGTTAAATAATCTAAAATAAATAATAAACATGTATTATTTACATTTAATGTTAGTTTCCATATTTTATCATCTTAAGGCTTTGTAAGACCGCCTAGAATCCAGCAAATGTCAACTTTAAAATGTAAACAATGATGCAAACACTGCCTCTGTTTAACAAATGTGAGTATGCAATGTTTACACTTTGTGAACATCAGAATCATATATTTCACGTAGCCAAAGAAACATGTGCACTTGCCATAATACAAATTGCTTTTTTTTAATCCGGTAAAGCAACACTAATATTTATACTATAAATAAATGTTTTTAAATATATTACGAACAGCACGGAACATTTATTTCTGCGGTTCGTTTTGTAGTAAGAAGTATTTGGAGACAGAAACATCTCAAAGTTGGAGGCAGGAAGTAGAAGTTGGACCAATGTTTTCAAGAACACGACAATCGCCTAGAAAGTTGGATGTTGTAAGTAGAGGTCGGAGTCCACCTCCAACTGACCATGACAGAAACATCTCAAAATTGGAGGCAGGAAGTAGAAGTTGGACCAATGTTTTTAAAAACCCGACAATCACATAGAAAGTTGGATGTTGTAAGAAGAGGTCGGAGTCCACCTCCAACTGACCATGACAGAAACATCTCAAAATTAGAGGCAGAAAGTTGAAGTTGGACCAATGTTTTCAAGAACACGACAATCGCCTAGAAAGTTGGATGTTGTAAGAAGAGGTCGGAGTCCACCTCCAACTGACCATGACAGAAACATCTCAAAATTGGAGGCAGAAAGTTGAAGTTGGACCAATGTTTTCAAGAACACGACAATCATTAAGAAAGTTGGATGTTGTAAGTAGAGGTTGGAGTCCACTGTTCTAAAGACCGTGACAGAAACATCTAAAGTTCGAGGCTGCAAGTAGAGATTGCAGACAACTATTCTAAAGAACAGAACAGTAACATCTTAAAGTTGGAGGCAGCAAGTTGAAGTTGCACCAAAGTTTTCAAGAACACGACATAATCATTTAGAAAGTTGGATGTTGTAAGTAGAGGTTGGAGTCCACTGTTCTAAAGAACATGCCAGAAACATCTACTTAAGTATACAGTACGTAACTGCCCTTTGCCCTCCTTCAGCTTTGTTGTAACGTTGTTGGCACGTTACAATTTGGAGACATGGGGACTCACTTGTTCCAATCCTAGACATCACCCCATGCGCAGCACTTGGGCTACGATCATGGTCCATAGGTTGGCACATTAACAAACGAAGCCACCTACCTGCCAGATGTTGGATTGTCTGCAGGTACTCCAGTTCTTTCTCGTCGACGTAGTCCTGGGACTGGTTGGCGACGATCTCGGCGGTCGTGGGTCCCGGTCCCTCGTCGTCTTCATCATCGTCGTCGCGAGGGTATTCGGGATTCCCGCCATTGCCGCACGCGTACGTCCCGTAGCCGGGGCTGGGGCTGTACCCGGACATGGCGACGGTCTCTCGCGGAAGTGGCTTCTGCTTCTTTTATTAGCTTGTCGAGGTACGCGACGTGTGGCACGGAGGTGCGACGCAACTCTCAGCACGGTTCATGCCGAGGTGTCCGGGGTTTTTGCGGGTTGCCTATACGGGGAACAGAATAGGAACGATTAGTACACCTGTGTGAATGCCGACATGGGAGGTAATTAAAAGGGAACAGGTTTATAATTGGTGTGGTCGATTGCAAAACCCATGCACGTTAGCACAAACAGCATTCGGGGTGTTGGGCAACGTTGACCAAGATTTAAACTGGCCCACATTCTTGTGGCGGTTGTCATACATTGCCCCAATGTCTGCAACTGGGACCTCGGATTATTAGGACGTAACCACAACTAGTAGAGGTGATGGTCACGCAATTCATTTTTGCCGACATTTCAACCGATTTTATGCAAATTTTCATTTTTTTAATCGACTAATATCCTCTACTAATTGTAGTTACGTCCAAACATTGAATACTATGATTCAGGAATTATTACACTGAAAACTCAAAATGTGCAAAAAAGCACACCAAATGTGTAAAATTACCTATTTGTATATGCAATATAACACATTTGAATGTCAAAATGCAGAAAACTTTGTAATAAACGAATATGAAAGACTTTTTGACCGCCCCTCGTATGTTCGTAACATTTTTGCATTACTGTTTTAAATTCCTATTTATTTTTGTAAGCATAAATAACAATAAAAAATAACATCTTTTGAACGAACTTTTGCTGGAGAAGTATATTGTACGCTATGTATTGTAATATTGTAATGTGGGCCATTAAAGGTCCACAAACACTCGGCTGAGAGTTGAGGGCTTAAATAATGTTTTCTGAAAATAAGTTTTGGAAATCAGACGAAGCACTACTATCAGGCAACTGACCTATGAATAGGGAGGGGCTTTCAGTTTAGAGTAGATCATTTCATTGAGGCAAACATCTAAATTTAAACGAGTAATTTTGGCTTTAGCGGGTCATTACGCTCACACTCAGCAAGAACTTCACACTCGCTTTATATGGCAGGGCAATAAAGCCGCTGCCGTTATTTACATGTGCAACACTTGTGTGAATTTTATTGCCGAAAACTGGCATTCTGGGTTCTAGTCTGTGAGGAAAGGGTTTTCTTAACTTTTGACTAATTAGGCCAGATCTTTGTAGAGCGTTAATAACGCTATTGTGAGATGGTCGTATTGATGAAGATATACTGTTGGACAACAAACTGGCAATTTTGCGGTTGAATGGCAAAACAGGAAATGATTGCTATCAAATTACGAGTTCATAGCAAGTATTGGCGACTACTGTATACAGTTTCACTCTTCGGCTTTCAGAACAAATAATTATAATCTATTGCGATTGTAGATAATATAAAAAATATGCACTTGAATTTTCACAGCTCAAAATTGCATTTTCTTCTAACCAGCCAGGTTAACGACTCATTTTGTGTGTTCAAATTTTGTTCAGTAACCAGAATTTCAAATAAGTATTAGCTTTGGAGGTGCATGGAATAGTTACAAAAGTATAGCTGCAACGATTCAATTTATATTTTCAAAATGCAAAAATGTTACGAACATACGAGGGGCGGTCAAAAAGTCTTGCATATTCATTAATTATTTGAAAACCAGATATCGTACAAAAAAACTGAAATAGCCATTTTAAAGAGCAGGAAATTTTATGTTAGGTCACTACATAGCGACACAATTCATGCAGAATTTCGAACACGAAAGCCTCACATGAAAGCATTCACTTAAGAGGAGCAACGAAGTGTTATTCGTTTTTCAGTGTTAAAAGGCATGAAACCGCGAGTGAAATTTATAGTGAAATGTTAGGAGTTTATGGTGACAAATGTGTTTCACAAAGTATTTCACAGAAGTGGTGTTTAAACTTTAAGAAAGGACGCGAAACTGTAACTGACAAAAAGAGAAGTTTCGGCAATATCTGCATAGCCAACATAACGCATTTTACGAGAGGGGTATAGAAGCAATCTCATCAAACGTTGGGATAAATGTGACAACAAACTCGGGTCCTAGTACATTGAAAAATACCAAATATCCTGCTCATTAAAATGGCTATTTCTGTTTTTTTGTACGACATCTGGTTTTCGAATAATAAACGAATATGCAACACATTTTGACCGCCCCTCGTAATTTCTCATGGAGAATTTAATCGCACACAAATCGGTTTTCAGCTAGCAGTAATAACTTCTATATTAATACCATATACGAGTCAACTAATTATTCCTAATGGAAGTTTTAAAATACAACATATTCGTTTGTTAAAACAATGTTCAGCACTCCAGGGGTGTTTTGTATTGTAAATGTAGAACGTTAGTAATGCAGCACAGATGTAATATCATAAATACGTGGGCCATGCAATTTGTAATTATATCTGGCTTGATAAATTTGCCAAAAATCCATAAATAATATGTGTACCCAAATACGTTCGATTAGAAGGAGAATCTGGGTTGTCTCGGTCCAATCTTTCAAGTTTTTCTAGGTTATTACGCCAGTTACACATATTGTAATTATATCATTTATATTTAAGTGCTTCGGCCGCCTTTTAACATACGGAATCGGATTAGGCTGCAAAAAAAGCATTGTTTTCTGAGATACCAATTCCCTTTCATCTTTTCAATTCTTATCCTTCATGCGCTTGTGAAACAAGGTCAGAAAAAAACACGAAATTATTAAAAATGAGAATCTAAAAAAAATAGTTTTCACGATTGGTGTCGAGGGCTAAACAGCTGCATATGCGTAAAAACGAAATAAAACAAATATAAGCGTTTATGTCTACTGAGTTTAGTGGGGCCACTGCCCCCGTATCGTTTTTTCAAAAATGAATTTGGAAAGGAAGACGATATAAGAAGCTTCCTTGTTTTATGAAACTTAAAACAGTTGCTTCTGTTTCAGGAAATGCGCATTCTTGTAACAGAGAAAAAAAGCTTGTTACATACTTAAGAATTTTTTTTTTCAAAGGAGAACAGTTCTTAAAATTACTGTTGTTTTGACAGAAACGTTTTTTTTTATCAAAGCCAATTCTTTAAAAAATCAAGTAAACAAAGAAATAATTCAAAATAGGATCATTAGTATATCGAAATAAATTTGCCCAATGTGTGGTACCATAGCTTTTTTGATCAGATTCAGATGAATCCAATGAGCAACCCATGTGTTCATTTCCATCAGCCATTCTACCAGATTAGGGAGTTCCACACGAACATCACTCAATTCATAACATTCAATATAGTATCTAACCTCATCAGATTCAAAGGAATCTAACGGGTATCAAACATCCCATCTAATTCTGGATTAACCATCACTCCATCAGCATAAGGCATCCTGCATGCATGGTTTAATCATTGAATTCCGTAAGATTCAGAAGAATTCATCGGATATCAAACACTGCATCAGATTCTAGACGATCCAACAGCATCCCACTGTCTTCAAGATGCATTAACTCTCTATGAATCAAGAAAGATTCAAGAGGACCTGATAGAAATAGCCGACTGATTTAATCAGATTTTGGAACATCAAATGAGCATCGAATCCTATAAAGCTATTAAAGCTTCAACGAGCATCATCCATTCTACAAACATCAGTAAATCCATTGTGTGTTGTTTGCTCTAATGAAGATCAATCACAATATGGGATTAAGGAGTATCCGATGAGGCATCAGTGGACCGATCAGATTTCGTAGTATTCAATGGGCAGTCATCCATCAGATAAAAGTGGCTTCATTAAGAACCAGACATCCTGCTAGATTTCTGAAAATTCCAGTTAATCCATTGGATTTACGAAAATGTAACTCCAATCTCTCATCAAATTGGGAACATCCAATCAAGAGTTCAGAAAGATCCATTACGTGACCAATCCATCTACTAATTTTTTTTCTTCTGTAGCAATGTGTGTGGAGGCGTATAATTTCGTGGTCTTAAAATAGGAGCAAAAAGCTAGCACGGTATATCTTTTCGGTAAGATTCCCAAGTTTTCTTGCCTTGATCTTGCCTTAGTTCTTGGCACGGATGACCCTCACACGTTTATGTGTGGGCCCAGGGCTAATTCACATCAGTCGCTCCCCCGTGCGGACTTGAACTTGGCTTTGGTCGAACCCAAACTGAGCTATTTCAGTCGGCAGACGACACTGTCTACGTGCGGTGCCTTCAGCCCATAAAGCAAGCGTGTCAGCTATAAATACCAGAGCAAACATGCGACAGTGATGTGGCTGGTGGCGCATGCGTCTTCGAGGGTGTTCAGAAAAATCAAGGAACGAGAAAAAAAAATACCTTGCATACGTAGTATATGTTTGAGGATCCGATTCCAGAGAGTTATGGGGGATCTCGGGTAATGCCATTATACCGTATAGGGCTTGCCGGAACGCCAAGAATCTGGGTATACCATTAGAAATGAAATTTTCCACTTCCCTGACTTTTCCAGTTTTTTATAAAATCTGTGGTTGAATTTGATGATAATTTCAACTAAGAACTTTATTTAACGTCTTTTGACAACAACAATCTGCTAGCACTTACTCCATTGACAACATTCATTCTATTCTATCAATCATGTTCTATTTCTAAGCTGTTCCATTTCTACATATTCTATTTTTCAAATTTGGAACATTAGCATGAGGTGGCAACTGCCAAAAACGTCACAACAAGTCAGCTGGATAACATCTATAATGCATTGTAATTAAAAATAACCTAACAAAATCTTTCCTGGCCATCCTGAGACTTACAATTTTAAAAATATAACTCAATTCCTATCAACTTCCAGTCATGGGTAGAATTGTTTCCTTTGTCCTATCTGAATCATGAGCAATTAAAATTAGTTTGTTAGGATAGCGAATATTCGTGCCACTAAATAGTTGTACGAATGGACACAAAGTGTCGCTTTTGGTTACAGCGGAATTCCCCAAGTCTATAGATGAACTGACATTTCTTGACTTTAGTGATAACTGGCTATGTGAATGCAAATATAATATTTAAACTTCATTTTTCCATAATTTGTTTTTAATAAATCGTTTTCCTCTGACTATCCTCGTTTTCCAGGTCTTGGGAAACCCTGATAATGTCCTTAACAAGTCTCCGTATTTTATAATTCCAAACAAAGAACAATGGAATTCCTAAAGCACAAGACCAAAACCAGCACGTGCATCTTCATAAAAATGCACGTGACTGTGACGCCACAGGTTCGAAGATGTTCAAAACAACCTTGTTGGTTTTGTTATGCAAATACATGTATTTGTTAACCGATAATTTATTCAGAGGCTTTGTTAAGTTTATTAATCGTGTGTTCTTTAGTATATTTATGTCTGGCAACGACGAAACTTCTAAATGCATTTTAAAAGTAATTACAAGCAGTATTTAAAGTACAGTGAATTCCAGTTCTTCGTAACATTGCATTGGTTCATTTGCTATTCGAGACAAATTTTAATGAACAAAATCAAAATCCAGTAATTTATTTAATTTCCCATTTTGAAAACCGCTCTTCGTGTGCCGAAATACCAATTCAACCCGTTGGAATAAGATATGGGGAGATACATAGATAAGTGGGCAGACCAGTACATTTTTCACGGTGTCTGGCATGAAATTCGGGTTTCTGTGGAAATAAAGGGGTAACTTTATTTTCGAAAACAAAAAATGGGAGTAAGGTGATAAGCCATGCATTATATGATATTATTCATGACGAGTGGATCAAAATAGACTGAGCTTCGAGCAAGTTCTCTGGTTTTTCAGTGTTGGGAAACAACAACAAAAACTGATTGCTGAAACGCGAGATAGGAAATCTGAGCGGCGACTGCAACATTGGCTGAGCTTCAAAATTAAATTGCAATGATCTTAAACAAAACTACTACAGACATAAGTACATGTATAAAGGAGTAGGCCTATATCGTATTTTGTCATATACAAGTAATATGGAAGATAATAACGTGTAAATGGCCCATATATAATTTGTCCAACAGGGCAGGTGTATATGTAACTTAGGAACACCCTACAAAATTACATATCATTGGAAATATAATAGAAAAAGTTTCAATAAGATCAGGACAAACCGAAGTATGTCAGAAAAACAGTCAAACCATGGTCAGGTTAGCTGATCCAGATTTGGATCTCTGTTCTCAGGTGATTGTAGCGTTCACGCCCCAGGTGGCTGTGTTTAGACGAGTCTCATGAGCCACGACATCATACCCACAGAGTAGGGGTGAGAGCCTGGTTCCGGGAGCGTGCCAAATGAGGGTGCAGAACAGGAAGTAGTTCGGCATCTGGATGGTCGGGTGGAGGAGCTGAAAGCCGATGCCGCAGCTGGGCAAATCGAGATTTCTAGATTCGGGAGTTGCCGAGCCAAAAACAGGCAAATCCAGTAACATTTTTTTGTTGTAAATGAAATACCAACCATTTGGACTAGCGATTCCGAACAGTCAGTCGATATACTCCGAAACTAAAAATATGGATGTTTTTCCTGTTGTCAATGACTTAGCAATAACTTATCATAACTAAAACTCGAAAATCACATTTTTCAAATTTGTGTTAGTCCTCCAGCCTGCTCCAGAAGAATTTTCCCTCACTTTTTATGCAAACAAAATATTTAAAAATATACTGCTATTATTTAAAACGATGAATTAAACTACGGTCGTAGGTGGACAAATTATTTTATTTGGGAGAATGTCAATATTGCCTATACGATTTCAGTATTTAGGAAAAATTCGATTTACTTTTGCATATATTCTGAAAGATGAAACCAAATTTGCATTCTGTGAAATTTCATGCATAAATCCAGAAAGTTTGTATGAGTGAATCCAAAGTTATCAAGGTGACTTAATTTTAAGTGAATCCAACGTGCATTATAGATGAATACAAAGATTTCAATGCAAATTCTAAATTTTCGCAATTGATGTAATGAATCTAGAGAGATTTTAGCAGTAACTCAAAAGGGTTCTCTAAATGTGAATTCATAAAGATTCCAAATTTAGTTTGTTTTTTATTCTCCCTTTAACTGAATACAGTAATATGAGAAACCAGTAAACTAAAGAGGATGTTGCTAAACAATCCTGAAAGAAAAATTCAACGGTTAATTTTACGACTTAATTTAAATTTGGGGTCAACATTCTAAGAAATGAACAATATTTTTGTTTACGATAATGTAGGTGTTGGATTTCAAATGATGAATATTATCAGTATGTCGTCCCATTACATTTCCATGTCATAGTGAGACTCCCCAACAGTAGGTTACGTATTTTAAAGTGACCTACTCCCTATAGGTAAATTCAGACTTAAATTCTCTGGTTTATAAACACCTGAACAGGTGTGAGAATAAAAACAAGAAATTTGCAACAACAACCTGAAAATAAACTTATAAATCTCGTGCTCAAAACCTTAAAAATCAAATCTGTTCATGGCTTAGTGATCTTAAAACTTTCCATTTCAAAAGGCGATATTTTGCCATATCACCTGATAACCAAATTAACATGAAAAATAGTCTGGGTTTTTCAAGGTCAACTTCAGGGTTCCAATTAAAGTTAAAGCCGAAAACGTTGCCTGCTGATGAGTGATGAGTTCATCCGAGTTTAAACTAATTAGGGGAGACCGGGGCACAGTGGATACACTTTTTAGAATTCATTTTTTTTTTGGGAAAAATATGTAACTTGTAGCGTTTTAAAAGAATAACACAGTAATATACAAGCCTTCAGGATCTGTATACATTTTGTCACCGTTTTAGAGCTACTCGTTTTTTTGCTATAAAAGATTAAAGTTGGTTGCGCAGACTGTCCCACTGTGCCCCTATACCGGGGCACAGTGGGACATGACATGGGGTACAGTGGTCCACGCGAAATTAATACAAATCTTACAAGAAAAAGAGCACCACATAGAATACTTGTGTTTAATTCAGCACTCAATTTAAATTTCCAAATATGAGTTACAAAAACGATTAAAATTAACCGTAATTACAGCAGCTTTCATATTTTCACCGCTTTCTTGTCCAAATGAGTTTTTTTCTGTTATTGTGAACCATTTTTACTTTTAAAACATAAATTTAAATATGGTTTTTATTTAAAGTTATGATTAATGAGAAAATATACAACTATTTTCCAAAAACATTAATTGGGGTATGCTGGGACATGTCCCACTGTACCCCGTATAACCAATTTGAATAAGGCCTTACAGCTGACACATGGCTAATTAACATAAACTTTAGTTTGAAATTATAGCTGGATACATATACACTCGTCAATGGTATATCGCAGCATTACTAATGTTTTATAATTACACCTAGAATAAAATCCAATTGCGAGTTGAATAATTACTTTTCAAGAACAAAAACTTATAACTTCAAATATTTTCTTCTATACTTCTGTCAGAGCGCAGAAATTTTGGTTAATGAAAGAGTGCTGCGTATTCAGCTTCTTTGCAAATCAAAAGCATTGGGTTGCTGATAAAACCTGATTTTATAAAGACGTTGTACTACTGTGCCCCGGTCTCCCTACCACATGACATCATAACCAGTGTATAGCCTATATCACGGAACGGATTTCGTCCTATAGTTGAAAAGCTGATTTTTATCCGAATAAGTTGATGGATGGAAACTTTCTTTTTTTCCTATACAGGCTGAGTATTTTTTGGGAATTTCGGAGGGGGGGGGATACATGGATCCTGGCTTTTCCTTGACACATGAATTCCGTTTTAACTGTCTAGGAGCTCGGACTGTCCAATCTCAGATCTGGACAGGGTTTCAATTTATTTATTTGTGGTTTTTTTCTCTAACTTCTGCTTGCTTTTTTGATTGCACCTTTACTGATTATGTATTCCTGACCCAGATATAATTTACGATGCATTGCGCTGTTTTGAGGGGGGAAATGAGCTTGCCATGATTGCCATCCGTGTCTAATACACCCCTATTCATCCTTCACGGTAATGCTTGAAATGACACTTAATCAATGGGGACAGGTCAAGCCCGTTGCTCGGCATTATAGGCCTAGTCTACAGCATTCTAGTCGAGGTCCCAGAAACGAGGCAAAATCATCGAAACAAACAAGGAAAAGACTGCGAAAGCAAGAACTGTTTCTTAGCTGTCGACACAAACAACTGTCACGACATGTATGAATATTTTGGGATGGGAAAACTGACGAGGTGCCAAACGCCCAATTGAACGCGTGCCGATTCAAACTGACCCGGATTCCCGAAAGTTCGCAAAACTGCGGCAAAAGCAAACTACGCGCCAAGCATCATTGTGGACTACTAAATTCAATACTCACGAATGAATTCGTCGCACTGTACTGATGATGACAAAGTTGCTCTTAAAAATCCCGAAATCAACGCGAACCGACACACACGACTAGAACTTCGGGAATGAGCAAAATTTCGAATTTCCATAATAAGTTGGAAAGCGAAACCGAGGCTCTTATCCCTGCGCCATCTAGGGCCGCTTTTAAAAAGCAGGCTTGCACCAGCTGTCGGCAAAACGGGGAACGGAAAATTCGTCAGGTGGCACTTGCAACATGATTTCCGAATACCATTTTTCTTAAAAACTAATAGTAATTAATTTTTAAAAAATCGGGTTTTTTATTGGAATATATATTTATAATTGTCATAGACGGGTCAGAAAACTGTTCTTCGGTTTTGAAAACTTTTTGAGTTTTTGAATTGGGACGGAATTAGGAAAGCTATTTTGAAATTATTATCATAGTAAAAGTGAATTTACATCATGTATCGTCTTGAAGTTTATATACCGTCCACTGCTTTTCAACAAAAAACAACAACAAGAGGATTGTTTCAGTGACACAGCCACACACATCTCTAACTTTGGAATAAACGGTCTTATAAATATATTATTATCATTATAAATATATAATAACTATTATTATTATATTAATATATAATTACGAAAATGTCACCCGCAAATGGTCGAATAACTGAAAGAAAGAGAACTTTGCGAAAGCCGTCATGTGCTAAGAATCGAAAATTTTGTTAATAAAAAAATAAATAAATAAAAAATAGATAGTCATCGTTTTAGCTCAATATACCGCAAATCAGAAAAGTATCAACAATAAAAAGTGTATTGATAAAAGCAAAGTAACAAAACAATCGATAATTTTTGGTTGAAAATTATGATATGCGGCATAAACTTTCGATCTTTTCTCTAATTTCACGGTTTTTCCGATATTTTTATGAGCTAGTTCAAGACATTTTCGTAACTTTTCAGAAGAATATTATTTTAAAGGCCCATGATTTTACCTTGTCCTATGTAGCATTCTGTATTTGCTGCAGCATCCGCGCGAAAAGTAATCATGTTGGCAGCGCCACCTAGTGTAAATAATTGTTTCCGTTAACGGTTTCGAATTGCCGAATTAAATACCAATGCATGATGCCTATGGCCGCAGAAATGTCAACGCCTCTTACAACCGCTTTTCATTGATTCTTTCAAGCTGGATTCTATCATTTTTAGTTAATTGAAACAAGGGATTGCCACCATGGCCAACTTTGCTCAAGAATTGGAGCAGGTAAGTCGCCGGTTGCTGTTTCTCTTTGCTCCACCCATTTCAGGCAAAATGTGCGATGACATGGTCCTGAAATGGGCGGAGCAAAACTGGTCGATGTTCACTTAATTCAAGCATAAAGTTCTCGAAGACTTACATATCTTGCGTTGTTCAGGACCCTTTCGATCCGGAGGAGTTCGTGGAGCGTCTGGCCTGGAGATGCACCAGCAGCATGGAAGCAAAGCCGGACAGCGACGACTTCGACCCGCTGATGCTGCACGCCGCCTTCGTGCAGTCCATCCGCGACCTGAAGGCGCTGCAGGAAGTCACTCAGCAGAAGATGGACCGGTTGAAGGCCCTAGTGGCCGAGGAGGAGAAGAAGCATTGGACGAAGGTGGCCGAGCTCAAGGGGAAGAACAAGGTGAGGACTCGCTGGTGGCGCGTGCTTTGTGCCTGACATGTTCTGACTGTGGTAGTAGGTCGGCCCCTCTAAAACCCATTAGAGACCTGGTTCGAACTTGTGACTTGCTGGCCTAACCGGATTGAATAATCGGGGTTTTCCTGAGCTAGCTGGTTCCAGGAAAATGAAGGAATTAATGGTTATTCTAAAAATCTTTCGATGAGACATGTGCTCTAAACCATTATTTAATTATTACCTGCATATGCAAATATGATCTTCTGACTGTGACGTTGTTTGCAGGATTCGGTAAACCGCTTCCAGGAGCTGGACGAGCGCATCAACTTTGTGGCTACCAAGGTGGTTCACCTAGGAGACCAGCTGGAGAGCGTAAACACGCCACGATCACGGGCTGTGGAGGCACAAAAACTGATGAACTACTTTGCAGAGTTTCTCGGGGAGGGTCCAGTCATCTCCGAGGTCTTTACCGATGGTAGTCAGGTGAATTTACTCGGCATCAAAGCCAGTTGTGGTATTATTAATTTGGTTATGTTTGATCTCTTTAATGGCAAATGGAACCTTATGAATTAGAAAATAAAAATAATTTTAACTTTAAGTCATGGTTCAACATCTGGCATCAATGTTACGTACTTATAATATTGCTTCCGATTTGCTCTTTTCTTTTCGGCCAGTTATATCAAGCTGCCGACGTGATTCACAAGCTGCTGCTCATCTCCCAGGAACTGCCAGCTGGCAAGTGAGTAGATGTCATGTGTCACTTTTGTTCCCTCTTTTAATGCCGGAGCTAAAAAGACCACTTGCGATGTGTACACTTTTAGATTCGACAAGGCCAAGCAGAGGATAGGTCTGCAATATGACAAGATCGAGAGAATGTTGATCGAGGAATTCGCCAAGGCTTACCACGACAAAAACAAGGCGCGTATGAAGGAGATAGCTGGAATTTTGTCTCATTTTAAGGTAATTAGCGACGATGGTTTAGTCGAGCGTTTTCTTCTTCCGGCTTGGGTTGAAAAAAACGACATTTTTTTACCATTATCAGGGCTACTCTCAGTGCGTGGACGTCTTCATAGAAGAGAGTCAGCTGGTAATTATGCACCTTGGATTTTTGAGTGATGAACCAAGGTCATTTTCGTCTCATCGTTCCTCTCTTTATGAATTATCCAGAAAGCGTTTGTCGGCAAAGATATTTTCAGCGATGTGATTCCCTTGTGCGAGCTAAACGAGCAGATCATCCAGGAAGTATTCACCAACCCCG
Organism: Julus scandinavius; assembly: GCA_034696685.1. Taxonomy (NCBI): domain Eukaryota; kingdom Metazoa; phylum Arthropoda; class Diplopoda; order Julida; family Julidae; genus Julus; species Julus scandinavius. The sequence goes on along the minus strand of JAQGAE010000541.1, from coordinate 17,004 downwards.
AGCAGGTCATGTCTAAGTTTGTGCTCAACATCTACCACGGCAAGCTGCAGGTTTGTAAATCGTTTCACCTGTGTTTTCTCGACCTGGTCGGCAAATCTGGTTAAATTAAGTCGTTTGGTTTCAGGAGCACATAAAATCTCGGTTGTACGACCATTCAGACCCCGAACGCTACTTAAAGGCGTTGTTCGATCTATATGCCAGGTAATGCAACCACCAAGATTCCGTCCATGACCAGCATCTGTTGAATCCTTGAATGCTAACCATTACCATTTTGTCAGGACCAATAAACTTTCTTCAGAGCTTGGCGTTTTCAACATGGGCAACGACAGCTACTTCCTCGGAAAGCTGACCAAGCTGATATTCCAGCGCCATCTGGACTCCTACATGAAGTGCGTAACCGCCAGACCCAATGTTCTTCTCGTTAGACAGTCTTATCATGTTAGTTCCATCTCTCTGCTAGCACCGAGACCAGCTACCTGAAGGAGAAGAGTTCTGCCATCCTGCAGCGGTACTACGAGTCGAAAAACCACCAGAAGAAGCAAATTCCGAGCGGGGGCATTCATGAACTAAAGCGCAACCTGCAGGTTAGCCTTGTGTCCAAGGCCAACATTCACATTGGCCCAGCGCAAGAAAGCTACGGTGGTGAGACTTTCCTGTCTGAGGAGGTCGCCATCAACCTGCTTCAGGAAATCAAACTAGCCCTTAGGCGGTGCCAATTGGCAAGTATTTTCAATGTATATTTTATAGTATAACAACCTAAATGCTAACGCGATTCTTCGATTCCTTGTAGCTATCATCTCCTTCTGAATTGCCGGGTAATGCTGTGCAAATCCTGGACATTCTCATCTTCTACCTGTGCAGTGAGCACATCGACTACGCACTGGAGCTGGCTATCCAAGGTAGGGATCTGCACTGAGTGAACTAATCAGAACAGTTAATGAACGTGGACTTGATCTTTTCAGCCATTCCACTGCCAGAGCCCAAGTCGGCGCCCGAACTTTACTTCCTGGACGTAGTTCGGCAGTGCAACGCCGTCATGCACCTGCTGGAAAAGCAGTTCAACGATTACCTTGTCCCCATGGTCCTGTAAGACAACTTGTGGCAATTATACCATAGTTGCGTGGTTTTACTCTTGATTTAGCGCATCACGTCTCTTTCCAGTTCTACTCAGAAGCATGCCGATTGTCTGCAGAAGAAAAAGAGCATTGTCGAGCAGCTCGAGCAGAAGTTGGAAACGGGACTGGACAGGTAAGTCGATCAAGATGTCGAAAACCAACACCTGGTTTTAGCGAGAGAGCCTTGAATGATGTCACATTTTTTTAAGGTTGTTATTGGCGCTCATCGGGTGGACAAAATACGTTCTGCAAACCGAACAGAAGAAGACTGATTTCAAACCGGAGTCTGACGACGGCGACCTGGTCATGGGCACCACGGTAAGCTAAGACCGAGTTTTCCTCTCTAATAGCTCTAATGAGCTGCCAGTAGTTAAAACTGCTTTCACACTTGGGTGGACGCATGCAAGATTGTAGTTTAAAAATGATGTGTTCATATTTCATTCTAAATCAACAGGCTTGTCGAAAGGTAATCAACTTTCTGAGCACGTGTGTGGAGAAAATCCGCGACTGCCTGGATGGCAAAAACGTGGAGATCACGTTGATGGAGCTCGGGACGCGCTTCCATCGGGTATTGTACGAACACCTGCAGCAGTTCCAGTACAGCTATCCCGGAGCGCTCAGCGCCATCTATGACATTACAGAGTACAAGAAGTGCGCCCAGCATTTCAAGATTCCGCTAGTAGATTCACTGTTCCAAACTTTGTATGCCCTGTGCAACCTGCTGGTGCTGAATGCGGATACGTGCAACCTGAAGCAGATTAGTCTTGAAAACGAACTGGTAAGGCGGGGCGATTTTTCTCGTGTATCCCACTTTAGTTTCGCAAAAAGCACTATTATACCGTTCCTCTCTTTTCTAAGGCCACTCTGGACAAATCCATCATTTTGAGTTTTGTTCAACTACGTGTCGATTACAAGGCAGCCAGGCTTGGGAATCAGCTGAAATAATGACGAAGCAACAAGTAGTACCAGCTCAGATTAAGAAGTTAAGTTTCTTAAATGGAACTTTCAACCCCGGTTAAGAAGATGTAGCAATGTGTCAAAGAATATCGGCTTGTCGATTTTCTTAACTTGTCAATAATCAGATGAAAAATTATGTGCTCAACTTTAAATTATAGGTCACAGCAAGTTTGAAAAACTAAGTGTTTCCAAACGATAATGCAGCAAACAGAGTAAATAAAAATGTACGCCAAACCTCAGGCAACAGGAACGACAACCTGCTGAAACGAATGCTGAAAGTCTCTTTTGTGCGTTGTCCCTTTTATTCTTGAGCTTTTGCTGTATAATAAGATTGATGAATAAAGATAAGTTTATTTGCAGGTTATTGATTGAATTGCGTGTAAAGCATGCTAAAATTGAACAAATACAACATTTGAAATTTTGTCTATCAATTTTTTAAGGGACTTTTTGACTTTTCTTTCAAAAATTACTTAAATTCGTCAAATTTCAGTAGAATTTTTCACCCTCTATTCAGGTCATTTTGCTTTTGTCTCTTTTTGAATAAATTATAAATTAAAGACAACCTCCAAAAATATGAACAGTTAAACAAAATATAGGAATTGCAAAAACGTTTCTTTTAATATATAAAGTTGCGGGATTTTATGGAAACTATATATTTCGAAATATATTGAAAGAAACGATTTTATCAAAAAACCAAAGTTTGCAAATTATCCATTTATCTTCCTTAATTCAATACAAGCAATATAATTTTTTTCTTCTGATGATAGCTTTCTTTTTAGCTTTAAAATGTTATTCACATCTTGTAGTATGAATAAACAGTTAGCCTAACTGTGTAAAATTGCCATAAGAGTTTAAATATTCTCATTACAGTGGAACCTCCATGTTCGGCATTCTAATCCGTTCCAAGGCAGACCAACATAACATCAATTTTTTTATAGGAATTAACTAAAATGGGAATAATCTGTTCTCAGCTCTGAATCTGATACATAGATAAATTTATCCAGCGATTTGCCAATGCTGAGGAGCTAGGGGAACATAGCTGAAAAGGCAGAAAAGAATTATTGAATTTTGGGTAGTCTTAATAAACGTTGCAGAAATTACCGGTGGATTTCCTGCCAGATCTAATATGTATGAGAATCGCAATAACATTGTCATCTTGCATCTGTTCATCGTGGAACCTGGTAAAAACAACAAACAGAACACAATGTAGAGTGTAATGCTAAGCCAAGCAGTATCCTTGGTGAATCCACACGTGGGCCAGCCTGTTTTCGTGCGCCACACGAAAGAATCCAAGATGCGGGTCTAAGTGGATGAGATTTATTCACTTTTTACATTAAAAGGACTTGTGGCTTTGGCTTGTTTTCTGAGCACTTTTTCGCAACCATGCACCCCAACAGAGCGAGCCATGTGTACAATTCCACGATTTTTCACCAAGCGTACAAATATGTAAGAGTAGAATACAAATTATCTTCTAGACGTGTCATGCATGATCGAGAAAAAATAAGATAGAGAGAGGTTCGTTAAAAGAAACACTGAGTGCCCGCGTTCCCATTGGCCGTAAATCCCCGTGTAAAGTTCCGGCCGATCGTCGTCAGTGATCCTGGAAAGCGACTTTGGATTTAGGCATAGGCTGGATAAAGTATTTGGCTCCTATTTCTTCGCCTATTTTGTCACACACATCCAGAGTCTGGAAAAAAAAAATTCATTTAGTGTCACTCGTTTCGAAAACTACAGAGAGACCTAACTGCTTCGGATAAAGGCATTATATTGTGCATTATTTTCAAAATGTATGCTTTCCAACTAAATTCTGAATTTACTTCACCTTTTTTCAAAATGGGAAATAAAAAAACTTTTATTTCCCAATATTCTGCTTAACTAAGCAGAATATTTTTCAGTGTTTTGCAAGAATTCCAAGGTTTTACAGAACCAGTCTTGCGCCAAGTACACTAGCCTTGTGCGATGTCCAATATCAACACGTGATAAATTTGTAGTGTACTTGTTACTAAAATGGCCATGAAATCATTGAGGGAAAATGCTCGTTTATGGAACGAGTTATAAAATTTGCTTTGTTGGCTAAATTATCAAGCAGGTGCAAACGTTTACACCAAGAACTCCTGATCTACGCCTGTTATCAACTTTGCTTATTGCTGCACAGGTGGGCAGCCACCCAAGACTACTACAGCTGCAGCAATTCCATGTAAACGTTTTATATAAATTCTGAAACTGGCCATAATGATGATAGTAAATTAATTTGTCTACGAATTTTAACGCCTTTTTTATGGGCGTCGTATAGTAGTGTAATAATACTTGTATCAAGTGATTTTATGATAGTCGCGTGCCAGCAGTCGGAAAATTGCTGTTGCAATACTGACTTTTCCAACCATTTAGAAAAGCTGGAATTGTAAAGTGTGTTTTTTTACAAACAGCTGCTTCTAAACGATTGCAATTGATATATTTTTGGTGAACCAGGTAAACTTCGATAGAGTATTTATTTTTTTATTTCGATATGACTATCGGTACAGTCTGTTATGTAAAACCTTTCAAATTGCCCGAAATGTACGTTGCAATGTATTTAATATTTCCTAGAACTTTTTAGAATGATTCAGCAACGTTTGTGCAAGAGAAAGAGGATGTGAAAGTAATTTGAAATTTTTGTTTGGCAATTTAGTAGTTTCAATTACATACAAAAATCGAAATTTATAAAATTACCAAAAAAAATAAAAAAGCCCATATCTCCTGTGAAGGGTGGAAATATGAGGAAACGCTTCTAAGAAATGCACAACTTTTGAAGAACTTAAGAGATTACTTAGAAATCTAGAAACTACATCACAATTCCAGGAAACCTTTAACACTTGTGTCAGATTTTACAATAACCAAACAGTTTAATTGTAATTGTTGCGAAATCTATGTCAAATTCTTGGATGCCCCAAACCCAAAACTTAGAATGCTGGACAATGAGGTTATTTCTGTCGCCAAGTGGTTAGAGCTATTGCAAAGAATCTCTTACCTTGTCAATCATTTCCTTCGTATGCGCAGCGGACATACAGAATCGTACGCGGCATTTGTTGAGGGCCGTGGCCGGGAACCCGACGGGTACTAGTGCCATATCTTGCTCCATGGCCATGCGTGCGAATGCCCTGAGGTTAAAAAGAAACAACGCAAATTGTTTTTGCTTGCTTCGATTGTAACGAAACAGTACTTCAACCTTCCAAATGCTATAAATATGCAGAACAAAATACTTACACCGTCTTTGCCGGTAGAAATAGCAGCATAGGAACGACCGGAGAGCTCATGTGGCCATAAATGACAAAGCCCATTTCCCGTAGCTTGTGGCGGAAGTAGCGAGTGTTGCTGGCCAGTTGCCTGATGCGTCTTTGCCCTGCAAGGACAAAGTTAGAAGATAATGAAAGAAACTGTACTGGTAATCGGAAAAATATCTAAGAAAGAGGAACAAAACGTCTAATATCTCACCTTCATTGGTCCCATCTTCCGCCATAATGATTTTCATGACTTCGATAATCTGCTTGGCTATAGGAGCTGGCATGCTAGCAGCATAACATGCGCCATATGATGTCGTCCTTATGTGATTCACGAGTTTCTACAACAGAATCAGAACAAATAATTTGCCTCATTAATAAATGCCATAATCCTGATTTGCTTTAAGGGTCACATTATTAAGAGTTAGGTGGTTCAACACTTTTTTTTGAGAATTCACCAAAGTGTATTTTGTTAAACAGACCTACCTTGGAACCTGCAATGTAGCCCCCTGCTGCCCCAAAACTTTTGGTAAACGTCCCCATGAGTACATCAACGTCCATTGGATCACAGCCAAAGTGGTCAACCACCCCTCTGCCAGATGGTCCCAGCGCACCGATGCTGTGTGCCTCATCCAGGTAGAGGTAAGCCTTGTACTTGTTTTTTAGCCGAATGACTTCAGGAAGATTTATAATGGTTCCTTCCATACTGTATGAAAAATTGGCAAATTTCACGTTTAAAGCAAAACGGAACAGGAATTATATGCCAAAACTTATTGCTTCAAAAACGTTACCTGTAGACGCCTTCGACGACCACCAAGATTTTACGCCATGGACGGTGAGACCGCGGCTGTCCGAAAACGATTGCGTCTCTTAATTTCTTTTCCAGATCTTTCATGTCTACAAGCATTTTAAATCAAGGTCAAGGGTTACTGAGCCAGGAGTCAGATAAATGGCAAATACCTAGAAAGAGATTGGTTCACGGATTCATGTCAGATTCCCGATTGGATTAACCGATGGCATTATCTTTTTCGACAATTTGCAATGCAGGGATTATGCGAACCTTGGGATCTTAATAGCAGATTTAAATTTCAAGGCAATTTTTGAGATCATGGTTTAACCGGAAATTAAAATCTAAAATTCCCTGACTTCTCCAGTTTTTAAAACAATATATACGTTTTGATAACTAATATGAGTAACTATTTACATGAAAGTAATCGTTTCCTTGAAAATTCCAGGTATGTGGGGAGAAACCCTGTAGATTTCTTTAATATTGTGGAACAAGACAGACCCATTTATCCAAGAAGCGCTCGTTTATCGAGGGACTCTTTCGAGTCGTTGAATCCATAAAAGTAAAAAAAAAGAGCTTACCATTATGTTGGAAGACTCTAATGACCGCCCCTGACAACCGCGAACCAAGTATGAGTGATGCGTGGTTCAGCTGGTCGCTGAGTATTAAGCATCCTTTGCCGACCAAAGCCGGTAGGTTGAGAGAGTTGGTGGCAAAGCCCATGCCAAACGTGATGGCGTCCTCCACTCGCAAGAACCGAGCTACTGTGCTCTCCAGCTCGCAGTGAATATCCAGCGTGCCTGCAGTGGGCAAAGAGGAAACCAACTTCAGACAATTCCTTTGAAATCTTCACAGAAGAAAGTACAGAGAGGTGACAATTCATTTACCAAGTTCCAGCCTGTTGGTGCACGTCCCATGTCCACGCTCGCGGACAATATTTTCGGCTGCATTGACACATGGTCCCGTGTTTTCTGCGAAACCCAAGTAATTATACGATCCCATGTTGATTCCCTGTGTCGTGTTTCCCGTGAACCTGTATTGTGGAAAGTTTAATTATTTTTTTAGAAATTAGCAACAAATGATGTTGTAGGTTGTTATTGGTGTGGCGCAGATGATTCTAATATATAAAACATTGTTTTGCTGTTTTCATTAAATACCAATTAAGACATTTATAATGAAATTTTAGCAAAATAGCACAAGGATAAAACTGCATTTGAAAAAATTCCAAAAATGCAAGCTAATTATAATTGAAATTTTATATATGTCGTGCTGTAAATTTTATATCATTTCCGAAACCACATTTCCCGCAGAACAAACGTGAAATAATGATTTTCAAATAGTACTTCCGATCCGCTCCAGGCTAAAATGTGTTGGCAGTGATGGACTTACTCAAAGTGCCACATGTTGTCATGAGTTATCCGCTCCATCAGAGTGATTTCCGCCCCAGGCACGCTACTGATTGGTCTGTTGGAACAATCGTTCTGCCTCCTGTACATGTTTCGCTTATAAAAATGCTCGAAGCCGAGATACAGGGAGACGTAGCCCTGAAATGGAAATATGGAGTTTTTGTCGACCACTTCCGATAGGACATCCGAAAAATACAAGTCACGAGTGCTCACCTTGTGTCCCTTTTCCGTGGCCGTAAAATCTTCAAAGACTCCTATATACCTGAGAAAATCGTTTAGGTAGCCAAAAAGCATGAGGATGCCGTAGCCCAAGTGGGTTAGAATCCCAAGTCCTAAAGGTACATCTAGGTCTATCACTTCCTCGTCATCGTCTTCGTCATAGTGGGCACAGTCAGACTCTGCGACCAGCGACGGTTTGTGCTGTTCTTTGAGGATTGGGGCCAGCGCAACGGCGCCATTCACCCCGTTGGTGCCATTCGACGGCAGCTTGCCCTGTGGTTAGACAAAGTAAAATAAGCGTTAATGCAAACGTTTTCTCTGAAAATTGTCTGTTCTCATTGATTTTCTAAGAGAATTAAGTTTGTTTTCAAGAAGTCAAACGCAAATAACAATGGTTTGCATTGAAAGTTAGCCTGTATGTCTAAGATATTCATCGGAAATCGATTTTGTTTATAATTCTTGTAAGGTTTGCATAGATTCCGTAGAGGAATCGTAAACATGAAAACTTTAAGAAATTACAGTGCAACAACAAAATCGGTAAACAATATTGGTGTTCTCGGAAAGTGTTTTTTTGCGACAAAGACACAAGCCTCATTGATCAGATAATGTAACAGTGGTGTGGAGAACGGCTGCTCCAGTAAACATTTCCTGAAATTTCAGAATTTTTTTAAAGACTTTCACAGCTTCAACAGTCAGGAAATCCTTCCAAAATAATTTTTTTTTTTATTTAGTTAAGAAGATTTTGAACAAAACAAGGACAGCTCAGTGGGAAAATTGAAGACAAAAAAAATTGCATGTTTTGTCTGTAACTTTAAAAATTCGCTAACTTTTCCGCATTATGTGGGAATAAGTTGCACAAAGGCATAGCAGGTGACATCTACTGGACACCGTGTACCAAAAACAGTTGTCGAGTTGGAAATAATAACAAACTTGATGACAGTAATTACCGCAATAATGATAATAATTAAACAAAGGAAGCACGGAAAGCGTCCACAAGGGCGTGTACAGACAGAAGCGACAAATATCACAATAAATATTGATTTCTGCTACCGGTATCTGTGACGACTTGAATTGAACGATCTTCATACACGCACAGCTGAATCAAACACAAGTTCGACAAAATTTGCCAAATAGTCCTGGTAACAACGAACGGAAATAGGAATTGGGTGTCTTTCAGTTAAGATTAATTTGCCACCAGGATGCATGATTATACGGATCCTGAAATAGCCCTAACCGCTGTAGTGGCAATTTCTCCTCCAGAAACCATGACTGGACTATGAAAACAAGTTTCTTTTTGGCTTTTTGGGTCCTTTCATACTAGCAAAGGACACTGAGCTTGCCATAGTGTCCCACCAAATTCAAGGAGTTTTACTTCTTAATACCGTTATCAGCAGCGATGATAAAAACTACTTGATCGATTATAAATTAACTTCTTCAAACAAGCCACTTTGTGGCAGCCCTTCATTTACCGGACAAAAAATAAAGAGGATCCATTCAATATTATGTACTCTTGGCAGTTTTTTTTAATCTTGGCAGCGTGTGTTTGAATCATTTTTTACACGTGACAAATTGATTGCCACATAAAATTCAGGAAAAACATGAAGCACTTTATAATAGATATTCGGTAATGGTCTTTTTCACGCAAGATTTTGGTTACCATAAAAATACAAAGGCCTTTTATGCAAAACTCTCATGCCACCATTGGCCCATCTATGCTAATATGCAAAAATTCCGCCTATGACGTGTCAAGGAGTTTCACTTTAACTATTTTCAAGTATGGATTAAACCACTATTTATGAATTTGTACATACATTTTTTTTAAACATTTGAAAATTATTAATAAATTCCGTAATGCGTCATAGCCGTGATTTTTGGATACTCGAATTTAATGTAGAAGTTAAATGTTTACATCAGCTGGGGACCCTATGTAAAAAAGGGGGAATGGACCCCCTGGACCATTTTCATTTGTTGTAGTAGATTCGAATATTGTAGAATTACTGGTAAAATTGAAAAGTGTCATAAATTTACATTTCGAATTTCAGAAAAAAAAAAAAAAAAAAAAAGTGAAGAACTGCTTTAAAAAAAAAGTTTGAAATGTACAGCAAAACATTTCTGCTTGCAATTTTCTGCAAAAAATAAGCACAAGTGTGAATATTTCCCTTGTTTTATGAATTTTGGAAGCTTTTGAAAGTATTAAAAGTTGAAAATTGATAAAATACAATAACAATCGCGGAAATATTAGTGTAAGTTATTGTGAATACTAAATGGCTGCGGTCATCTGTATTATCAGAGATACCCTCGGTCCACATAACTCTGATAATTGAGGATCCACCGCATTTCTGAAGTGCTATTGCAGTAAAGTGCATACTACAAAACTGGACTTTTATATAAAATCTGAAAAGTGCAGATAAGTAGAAAACTTCTAGAAATTGTTCAAGCAAAATATTTTCCATTACCCAAAACAGCTCGCCCCACAGCGTCTTGGCCAGCATCTTCTTCTCCTTCTGCTTCGTCTTGTCGATTTTCAAGATGTCACCGATATTGTGTGGATCCACCGATCGCGGGTTACACAACTGCAGATGTGAACGGTACGCTGGCTTCATTCATCAAGCGCCGGTGGCTTGGTTCTTTTCTGTATGGATCACCTGTTGAAACAAATAAACGGTTAGTTAAATTAACAAGGTGGAACAGGAGAAAGTGGGTGAAAATAGCATATGCGTAATCGAAATAAACGATCAATCTCAGTTCTAATAATCTAATTGGAACATCTTCGTTTGACAATGTTAACCCAACTTTGGGTTGACGAGCAACCAGCAGTTGCGTCATCGCTAACAATCAGATTATCATCGACAACAGTCATTAGAACAGTTTAGCTCCTCCCATTTCAGACAAATCACGTCAAACTCTTCAATAAAAACGAATTGGTTTCAGTAAAAATCGCCACGCATACATAACGTTAAACATAGATTACAGTTTCAGAACTTAATATCAACTTGTAAATTTCATCTAAAAATTATCTATTAAATCGTGGGAATAGTTTTTTAATTTCGAAACAAGATAGGCGGTACCCCATGCAAAACAAGACAGTAGTTTCTTCTCTCCATTATAAGGACCACCGTATACCTACAAAGATTATCCATATTATCTATAGAGATTATCTAAAGAGATTATCTATAGATATTATCTATATTTAACCAAGTTTTTCAACATTTCGCTAGCCTATGCTTCAACATTCAACAAAACTGCCTGCAAGGGGCTGTTGATTCTAAATCTCTGTACTGGTGTATTCCAGAATTTTTTCATACGAGCCTCAAATCAGTCCACATTCTTATAGATAAAAATCCACTTTCAGTACATAACAGAGACATTTAAAAAAAATACCGGCATAGCGATTTAAGTGCATTTTACACAACAGGTTATATACACGTAAGTTCTATTTTAAATAAACCAGTCCATCCCCAATAATTACTTTGATAATGACATTTTAGCATAAAAATGGAAAGTGCGGGAAAGCATGTAATTCAGCCTCACAAAAAGTTAATATAGAATTATTAGCAAGAAGGGATTTAATAAAAAAAACCAATTTCATGTCAAATTTAATAATAAAAAATAAATAAAATACCCATTAGCCCATAGTTTTGCTTTGTATATATTCGATATAAAGTTAACTTGCCATCGAAATTCTATTACGATTTGCTTTGGAATGTAGTTATTGTTAAAACAGAAAGTTTTTAAAAACAAACTTATCACAAACGCGTGGTTCCGCACCTGCAAACTGCCGCAGATTGCCGAAAACGTCGATAGCGTGCACTGTAACGCGACGTTTCAGCTTATCAATGCATATAAATCGACTGAATGTGATGCTGAACAGGTGGGTACGTTTGTACCAGCTGTTCAGTTTGTTTATTTGTTGGTTGGTATTCAGTGCCGTCTGCTACCTCGGGTCACGTGATCATTATTGCCATTGGTTCGATCAGAAGTCATCGCTATTTAGGCGCTTTTTTCACCGTTCCTTTACAAGTTTTGTTCATACAATCGATTTTACAGCGCTCGAGTTCCTAAGGACCGCCAGCGACATCTATGGAGCTTTCGGCTCAAACAAAGATGCATAGCATCGAGCTACTCCATCAGAATCACGGAATACTAAACAAGGCTCACAATTGCCACGGTCCATTTTCAGTTAATTTGAGTATTTTCCACTTCAAAATTATCGTGGCACACAAGTAAAACAATGGTTTGTGGCGTCACAGTCACGTGCATTTTTATGAAGATGCACGTGCTGGTTTTGGTCTTGTGCACGTACTATTCTTAATCTCGTGCTTTTAGGAATTCCATTGTTCTTTCTTTGGAATTATAAAAATAGGAATTCAGTTCAGTTCAGCTTCTCTTCACTTCTTGATGTTAAAATAAATTGTTCACATACAAACTTATTGCTCAATACAGTTTATTTGGAAGTTATAACAACATCCACTTCTGGATGGAATTATGGGCACTAAAGGAGTGCAACAGAACTTGGATTTTAGCCGACGTGACTGAAGAAATGCTGGAAAATCTAAGGCCAGATCCACATCAGCCATAATTTTTGCTGAATGCAAAACTCAAGTTAACACAACGTTTGTGCGTGTTACTAAATTTATTGCAATGTGGACATGCCAAATTGCCAATATAAACGTGCGATATAACAAATTTACTGAAAAGTAAAATCTGCGTGTGAAACACAACAGTAGAAGTCATTTTATATATAAACGCCATGACATCAAAGCTAATTTTATAGGCCAAAAAGTTTTTTTTTTTTTTTTTTAAAAACGAAAGTTATGTACATTTTTCCAAGAATTGCAAGTTGTCATGCAAATTCCAACTTCAACATAGTGACACATTTGACAAGATGATGAACTTTTAGATGTGACTTGAAATTTACCTTTTTAAAGCACATAACATTTTCCCTAGAGAGGGAGGTTTGGGTGGGGGTGATAATTGTTTGGGGTGGCTCGATGGATCAGCAAGGGCCTCTTATTGTTGTTTTTCACTTTGAAATGGTAGATTTTTTTAAAATTAATATAATAGTTCGAAAAATGTTCGTTATTTTGCACACGCTGCCAGCAGGTGGCAGCATGAGATAGTCAAGTTGTGAGTGCAAAAATTCAAATAATAATTTCATTTAAAAAATCTACTATTTTTAAGTGAAAAATGACACGATCAGTACCTTGCTGATTTATAAAGCTATTTTAAACAATTTTTATTATATCTTTTTTTTTGTTTGACTGTGAGTGTCTTTGCAAATTTTTCCATTGAAAGGGATAAGGTTGTAATCCCCCTTAAGGTCCTGATCAGTAGAATTTCACTTTATGTCCTCAATTATACACCCGCCATTGCACTGAATTTCATATATTTTAAAGATTCTTTTGTGTACATTAAAATACGCAATTAAAATAGAATTTTAAACACTTACGCAAAAATGTCTACAGAAAGTACAGTGTAGTGGCGGACAATTCATTAAGAAAGTAAAGTTTTGGAATTTAAATAATTTCTAAAAACAGGACTTTGGGAATAAATACTTTTCCATTGCTGTTAACTTCACCTTCAATTTTAAAATTTCAAGAATGTCTTTAAAAAATTGGCAACATTGAACCACTGTGATCCCCTCCCCGTTAATTTCCCTCTCCCGCGCGCGGCCTTTGCTACCTTCCTGACCGGCAGATGGCGCAGGGTGGCCGGGCGCCACGACGTGTCGCGGCATGCAACGCCTGCAATGGCATCGTTCCGCAGTGCTCGCTTGGGCTTCGGTTTGGTACATCGTGCCACGGGAAAAAGTATCCCGGCCAGCGGTTAAAAAACCCTGCCGCGCGTGTGAGCGTCTCGTCAGCCCATCCGCGGGTCCGAAGACCGTGAAACACCACCGTTTCCCATGTTACGTTGCATCGCCCTGCGGTCCGCGCTGCGTCGCGGCGGCGCCTCGGCCGGCTACCACGGCGACGTGTACGGCTCTGGTCCGTCGGAGTCCGACCGGCCCAAGTACGCAGGTAAAAAAAAAGATTAAGCGTAAAAATCGCAAAACTTACGCTCGCCGTTCCTCCTCGCAATCGGGTCAAGGCCTGTATTGAACTGAGCGAGGCCTCGGTGCTGAGCTCCTGGAGTCGCCCCGATGGCCGATGGGGGCCGGGACCCCGAGATAGGGCGTCAACAGGTGCCGAAAAGGAAGGGGGGATGGGGGTTCGGGCCCGCCGCCTGGCGTCGGGAAGCGAAACCAGGGGCGGAATCCTCCCCCGGACTTCCGCTTTCAAATGCTCACCAATTAAGCTCCTAACAAATTCCGCGTTTTCGAAATTCGTTCAAAATTCCATCATGTTTTGCATATTATTGAGGCCGCAAAAAAAGAAAAGGCAACGGAATTGAAACTAGATAACCTGTTTGTATAAAACTAGTAACAAATTCCTGGAGTGGGACAACCCGTTCCTTATCGAAAAAAATCTGTTTCAGTTTAATTAAATTCTAGTAAATGCCAGGAGTAATTCAAGATGGAAGTTAAAAGACAATACACTGAATGTTTTTAGGGATGTTTACGCACCAGATTTTTCCAAGGGGAATTTGAAAACCGATTTGTAGAATTTCTATCCTCATCGGCTGAAATAGCTATTGCGCGCATGCGCTCATTTCATGGCTTCCGTTTTCAACTAGGTTGAAATCCATTCCGTGACTACAGGATTATTATTAAAAAAAACCAAAAACACGTCCAAACTTGAAACGTTAATACTTTGTCGTTAATTGTTACATGTGTGAACCCACCCTAAAATTGCTGAATTCGTAAAACATTTGCATTTGTCCCATTTATTTCTTAGAACAGTAAACATGGCGCTATTTCAAAATAGAACGCGAAGGGAGGATGGGATTGTGGATTTGTGTTATTGGCACATACAATGTTTTCAAAAGTACGCGGCAAAGATTAGAATTGTGTTAAAGCTAATATATATTAATCGGTTACAACTAGAGTATGTTTGTAAGTTTCTATCATTTGGAGGTATGCACTCGGTGACCTTCCTGTAAGAATCTTATTAGAAATGATTTATGTTGGCCAGTAGTTGATACATGCAGTGATAGTAAGTCAACTTCGCATCAACAGTGATAATAGCTTAATTGGCCTGTTGAATAATTACATCCTTGAATGCGAACATGAATGCTCACTTAGCATTCACTAGCTAAAGTAAGCCCTAAAATTAGCACCCGCCATATAACAATTGAATTTCAAAGCCTGAATCGACTAACACATGTTTACGGGTCCTTTGACCGAAGTCATGTCATGTAGTAGATATTTCGCACTTTGGCACATTTTCAAAACAATGCATAATTCGTTGGTTTGGGCGTTTTATCCAAAGAAAATAACCGTGATATATTCAAAACTACATTTTCATAATGGCCGCGCCCCTTTACATGCGGCCATTATGTAAATGCCATGTTAAATTCACATACGCCACCAGGGGGTGATGAACCGGAATAAGGCTATGTTTAAGCCTCATACTACATTCATTTTTTATATATACACATTGATTTGATAAGAATGGTTTTTGCTTTTTTCCTAAGTAATCTTAAACCTTTCGAAATAAAACAAATTCAAGCAATCATTTTTGGCCTATCCAGCTGTTCTACATTTTACTCTTAAGTAATAATAACAAAATGAAATTTTATACCATGATATTTTAATCTATTTTTGTTATAGTCGGTTAGAAACTGAAAGTTATATTAACAACAACAAAAAATTATTACTTTTTATTCAATAAGTTTGTGATTTAGAGTCCCCAATGACCTCATCTTTTAACAGAAACTTGACCTTTTGAACTCCTGTATTAGCGGACTTTGCCAGACAGTGGAAAACGATAAACAAGGCCGAGGCTTAAATTACATCACGCGATTATACACGTCAAAGCTGAATTCAACTTAATAAACTGTGGTTTAAAAGTGTTTTGTATATAGATTGGATGCCCAATCGCATCCCAGCGGCGTATTAACATTTCACAGTTGCATGCTTACTGCCAGCTTTTGGAATACCCACAAATTAGTACAAAATGCTTCAAGAAATCTTACAACAAATAATGATCAAAGGCTCATTGTTTTCAATATGCAGCTTAGGAGTATTTAGAAAAGCCAATGCCGATGAACCACATATACAGGGTGTTTTTGAACCCATGGTACAAACTCAAACTGGTGTTAGAGTGAACTATGGCAAACATTTTTCACCAAAAAAGAACCTGGAGTCCAAAGGTGACTCCTAAAGAGTTACAAGGAATACCCTAACATTGGCAAGACTGGTACAAAAATTGTTTACTTCCAACGTGTTACAGTATATGCTCCCTCCCTCGGAGGGAGGATGTGCTTTATGCCCGCCTATGTGTAGGACACTCCCATCTTACAGCCACCTTCTAATGGGCATGCCTCAACCGGTGTGCGCTACATGCGCTGTATGCTCAGCCTGTACCCTTCACAATAGCACACCTTTTGGTAGACTGCAGGCGCTACACTGCTTTGCGGCATACCGCCCTTCACAACGCTGCCAGTTCTGTGCTGCTACAGCTCTCCCACATATTGGGAGAGAACCGATCTGTCCCCTTATCTTGCACACTCCACTATTTCACCCTTTGTCACCTTTTGTCTGCACTCTAACCTCTGTCGCCATCATCATGCCACCACCTGATCATTTCTTTTTATTTGTTTGTCCTTCCCTGTCCAGTGCTAACTCGGCTGGGTGCCTGTAATGGGTTACCCAACCTGGCTATGGTCCTCTCTGTCTTGCATATTTCTACGATATGCAAATATTGTCTCCACCGGTTGACCCATTATATCCCATTCTGGATCAACCTGTAAATTGTTGGGCCCTTTTTAGTCTTAGTTGCCCTTAAACTCCAACCACCACCACCAACAACAACAACAGTAAATGCTCAAACGTGGCACCATGACATGTAATACACGCCTCACATCGCCGAAGCATTGATTGTCGCACTCGTTCAAAGAGGCTTGGGGTACTTTCCGGTTATCTCGACCTCACTTTTCGGTTATGGGGACCACATAAAATTAATTTTAACCTAACTTAACCTAACCAAACGTAAGAAAGTTAGGCTAGGTTAGGTTGGGTTAGGTTACCGAAAAGTGAGGTCGAGATAACCGGAAAGTACCATGCTTGGCATGTCATTGACATTGCCAGCAGCAACCGCAATTCTGGCCACAAGATCTTCTGAGTCGACAGGTGTTTCATACACTAAGGCCTTTAGGTGTCC
>JAQGAE010000540.1:0-34150 GCA_034696685.1 Julus scandinavius | reverse complement strand
AACCAGTGGTTGACTGAGTTGGTGGAGCCAGTTGGTGGAATAGGTCTAAAAATTTTGGTTGAAAGGATACAAAGAGAGGCCCCAACTACTGTATAAGGTTAACTATTTTGACTGAGTTGGTGAAACCAGTGGTTGACTGAGTTGGTGGAACCAGTGGTTGACTGAGTTGGTGGAGCCAGTTGGTGGAATAGGTCTAAAAATTTTGGTTGCAAGGATACAAAGAGAGGCCCCAACTACTGTATAAGGTTAACTATTTTGACTGAGTTGGTGGAGCCAGTGGTGGTCTAAGTTGGTGGAGCCAGTTGGTGGAACCAGTGGTGGTCTGGGTATAAACATTTTGATTACAAGGATACAAAGGGACCCACAACTACTGTATAAGGCAACCATTTCGTTTTTCTAAGAAATAAACACATTTTTAAAAAAATACATAAGTGGAAACACCACCACACGGTACAATTACTTTTAGCGAAATAAAGCTATTATTAAGCTACTAAAAGGTCATTACCATTGAATAATGTTTAAGTGGACCCACTTTATCAGGGGCCCATTTGCCATCGGGCAAGCTGATACTCTGGCCAGTCCGTCACTAAAAGCGGGGGTATCCAACCTTTTTTTCAGCCACATACCACAAGTCATTACCCAATTCCATTCACCAAGTGCTTAGCCTTCATCAACTTTGAACATAAAATATACGAGTAATACAATATGTAATAAGCCTCGTATAAAAAATAAGCAATTAAAAATACTTCTACAGCGTGGGGTGGGGGCCATCGTAAAAAATACCGCGGGCCATGAGTTGAACGCCCCTTTTCTAAATTATCTGCTATTTTAAAGATTGTAGGATAGTATACATGTATTTGGATATTGTGCAATTAATGGCGGAATTTGAGAGTGCCATAATCGGAATGACAGAAAAAACTGCATGAATGAACAAGAATGAGTTGCACTCTTCCATACAAAGTTTTTTTCTGAGATTTTATGATGGAATATTTTCTTCAAGACATGGTATTAAATTTGGCAAGTGGAATTTAAAATTTCATGAATGAGGCTCAGAATACATTGTAGAAGAAGGGTGGCAAATTCAAAAAAAGACTCATTCTCAGGATTTTAGATTTTGATGGAATGGACATTCATTCTGAAGTCATGCTCCCTAGAGTTCCGAACAGATATCCTTACAAAACTAAAAACAAATAACCTTACATTGAATTGATTATAAAAGAAATTACCAAATATGTTTAGATGTGATATTAGTTGGACAGAAGCCGACAAAAATACTTTTAGCAATATCTTAGACTCTTAGAATGTCTAGTACCATGTAAACAAAACTGGACATGATTTTGACAAATGCATTCCAGAATTCTTACATTACCCAATAAACTGCCAACATTCCGTCAAGGATCCTTGCTAATGATGTGTATTCCAACAGTCGTTCTTGTAGTACAACTACACCACCACGCCTATTGTGGTTGTCAGATAGTTGTTGTTCTGAACAAGCCTACCGTTGGGTTTTTACCATCCAATAAATGTTGATAAGCAGATAGTTTATCAATTATCCAAATTTCACACTTCGCCAATGATCCAAAACTGTAAGAGCGACGCAAGTCCAGTTTGTTTCAGAAGAACAAAAACGAGTAGTTGAACCCTTTCGTTCCAGAACTAATTGGCAATCCTAAGTCCAGTAAAGCTGTGTTGTGAAACACTGTTTTTTAACGGGTCAAAACAAAAGCAGGCATTATAATAAGTGAACCACTTTCACCTGCAACCGAACCAAAAGTAAACCGATAAAACGCGTAATCGAGACCACGAGGGGTGGCGTAGAAAGTTTTCAGAGGAATCGTTTCACCTACGCCTACTTTTACCAAATATTGTGACATACATTGTCAGATTTTCAAAGTACTCGCGTGTGCAACCGGTTGTCCGGTTTTGAAGGATTGCTGACTAACCCTGCTTAATTTTTCGACAGATTAAGAATGCCCTCGAGACCCTGGACACGGTGTAAACAACGTAAGAACAGACATGGTGAATTAGGGGATATATGCCTGTCATTATATACCAATTAATCAATCCTACCCTTACCGTTACATTATGCAAGGTATGCCTACCATACCATATATGCATGCATTATGTAGTATGTAACATTGTAAATCGAATCAGCCATGTGTGGCAATCAAGGCCGCATTGGGGGATATTGGGGACAAATCAAAACATTTCCCCCGAAATCTGAGAAATTGTACAAATTTCAAGCCGAATCGGAAAAATATAACTTTATATTGCATTAAAAGTGTGATTCTTCTGTTCTAGAAATGCAATTTTTCTGTTTTAGAAGTACAGAGTTTCTGTTTTAGAAGTACAGGTTTTCTGTTTTAGAAGTAGAGTTTTTCTGTTTTAGACGTGCAATTTTTCTGTTTTAGAAGTGCAGTTTTTCTGTTTTAGAACTGAAATTTTTCTTAGGGAAAAATGCCTCTTTTGTAAGTAAAAATGCGATTTTTAAGGTAAAAACATAGTTTTTCTGTTTTAGAAGTGCAAATTTTGTGTTTTAGAAGTGCAATTTTTATGTTTTAGAAGTGTAATTTTTCTGTTTTAGAAGTGCACATTTTCTGTTTTAGAAGTGCCATTTTTCTTAGGTAAAAATGCCATTTTTTGTAAATAAAAGCGCGGTTTTTAAAATAAAACGTAATTTTTCTGTTTTAGACGTGCAATTATTCTGCGTGCCATTTTTTTTAAGGTAAAAATGCCTTTTTTGTAAGAAAAAGTGCAAATTTGAAGGTAAAAAGTGCGATTTTTAAGGTAAAAATGAAAATTTGTTTAGTTAAAAGTACGATTTTTCTCCAATAGAAATGCAATTAATTATTCAGTACTAAAAGTGCGATTTTTGTAGGTAATACCTCACCCCAAGATTCTGGACTTCACCTCCCCCACCCTCTCCCCCAAAATGTGATGACTTATACAGCCTTGGTTGCAATGCTTTACAATTTCAACATTGACAGTGTGGTGCCCAGCATGATAGTGAAATGCACGAACCGATTTTTAAGGAAAATGCTAATTGTTATTTACATAACCTCGTTGAGTTTAGTGAATATTTTAGTGGTTAAATGACTAACCAAAAAACGCAAATGTAATCGTATGAATTTCGGCATATGTCAGTGACTTGTCAAATTCATAAAACTGATGCCATGAAGTTTATAACTTTTGTATTTCGTTTTAAAAACGATTAATACAATACCAGTTTGTATGACCGGTTATAGCAACGAAAGCTACTGTATAAAATGACTTATTTTTTCTATAAAGTCACACTTTGATTCCTGATAACCAGATTCTCATGAATAAGTTAAATCCAATTTAATGGTAACTATTCAAGGTTAATCAATTCATTACACCGGTGTTTTTCGACCTTTATCAGCTCATGGCACACTAACATAGGCCTAAAATTGTCGCGGCATACCTGCTGAAATACACTGAAATACAAGGTACCAATCCAGAAAATTGGCTTTGTATATGATAGATGTTTATACACACAAAAATTAATTTTCTAGGTGGGATTTTATTAAAATAACTATTAAAAACCATTTTTCATAAAAATCAAACTTTCTTGAGAAACATACTATCATAAAAATCAAACTTTCTTGAGAAACATACTTTCATAAGAAACACATTTTATAAGAAACATGCTTTCATAAGAAATAACCTTTTATAAGCAAGAAACTTTCATAAGAAACATACTTTCATGAGAAACAAACTTTCATATGAAACGTACGTGCTTTCATAAGAAACAAACTTTTATAAAAACATACTTTCAAAAGAAACATACTTTCATAAGAAATAAACTTTCATAAAAAACGTGTTTTAATAAGAAACGAACTTTTATAAAAACATACTTTCATAAGAAACAACCTTTCATATAAGAAACATACTTTCATGAGAAACAAACTTTCATAAGAAACACAATTTCATAAAAAAAACTTTCCTAAAAACAAACTTTCATAAGAAACATACCATGCAATGCAAAAGCTTTTGCGATAAATATTCATAAGAAACAGTGAATCACATTTTCGTAAAAAAAATGGTATTTCCACAGGGAATGGAATTTACTAGGTACCAAACTGATAGTTTAACAACCTGAAAAACCCTTCAAATTCCAAGTTGTTAGTACTGGCCAATCAAAAAAAAAAAAAAAAAAAAAAAAAATGGCGGCACTTTATTAAGTGGAGTAAACCAAAGGGTGGGAAACAGAATAATAATTAAAATACTTCGTGTATTGCAAATGAAGGGGTGTCCAACATGAAAGGTTCTTGAAAACTATAACTACGACGATCCAATTGCACGGATTACTTGTTCTTTTTGATAACAATCGACTTCAAGGCTGACTTTATCAAATGAGGGTTCATTAGTAAATCGCATCTTATGAAACAATGGCATAATTCGTAAACCCTCCTTTTTTTTGTGCGCATGCGTGCCAGTTTTGGATAAGCGGTTACTTTGGATGTTTTTTGTCCAAAAAATGCGTGATAAATTCACAGTTAACACAGTAATTGGTATTCCGGAATAGTAATAGATATTGTGGTGAAGGTTAAGGGAGCACTTAGGGGTTCCTCACGGGGGTCACATCGCCTCACTTGTATGAAAAAAGTGGCCAGACTTTGAAAACTATTCAGACAAGGGGTAAAAACAGTTAAAAATAACCGAATCCAAAGGATTTTTTGCAAAAATCGTGTCTTTAAAAGGTAAAAAAAAACACAAAATTGAAAAAAAATATGGTTCAAATTGAGTTTTATATCAGGTACTCTCTTGTAAAACCTACAATTTAGATGTCATGACTCCAGGTTGATTTTTCAAAGTAGAAAGTCATTATCTTGGGTATCTAAATTGCACCTTTTGCACAATTGTTGCTGTTTCTAAGCAATTTAATATTTCAGACACAATTATGTATATCACATTAAAGCAGTGTTGACCGTGAAAATTTGCCATTTATTTCACCTTAATTCATTTTATCTTAACAGATCCTCTGGATTACAAAACGAGTACTTGCAAATCCATAATCTCACGTAGCCATCATGGCATTTTTGTAACAAAAATGTGAACATGTAAGTACTTTACTTTCTTTTGCACGTAAAAATCCTTGAAATGTCACCTTTTACTTAAATTCACTGCTAGACCATCGGTTTACAACTTGCATTTAAATACCTTTAATTATTAGCAAGTCGTGTAAATTTTTGTTTGTTTCTATTCTAATATTGAAATATGTAAAATCGTGAAATGCACAAAGCTTAATGTGATTTTTCTATATTTATTTGAAAAATATATATACATACATATATGAGAATATAAAAGTGTGAATTCTGAAAAACATTTCGCTTAGGATTATGATTCATAAACTATACTTATTATAAAGAAAATGTACGAGAATAGAATTGAAATTTTATACTTAAATTTAATATTGAGTACAGTTTCAGAATATGAAATATAACTTAGACATTTTTTTAATGTTTATTTAAATTTATTTTGATATAGTTTTGATGAACTCATTTGTAGGGAATACACAAGTACATTCATACCAATTTGGCAAGGCCATATGTCCTCACATTTTTGGGGATAGGGTCCAGAATCTTGAGGTGGATTATTTTGGCCATATACAGTCGAACCCGCTTAATTGCACATATTTTGCAAGCCCCATATGCAACTTTTGTATGGAATTGTGACCGGATATTTGCACATTGAGATGGAACAATCCAACATCGTACATGTATGAAATATATATATTAGACACATTTGGATATACAGTGGAACCTCAGGTTACGAGCTTAATCCGTACCTTGACCCTGTTCTTAAACCTAAAAGTTCGTAATCCGAATCACTTTTCCCCATTGCCAAATAATGCGTTCTTTGTCCTAAACATTTTTTAAAACATGTTATGGCTTTATGTGTGGACATAATACAGAAAAGAAATAAATATAACAGTAATATTAGAAGAAAGCAGTTTAATATATACATCCATGATTTCCAACATTATAGGAAATAAAGACACTCACGTTGCTGTGAATCAAGTTCATTTGCAGATTTTGTTTAAGAAATTTACTTTAATAAACATTGTTTCCATTAGGAAAATTTGTATTCTGTTGTTAATTATATGATTTAAGTCTCAAATCGACGTCATCAATTGGCGTGGATCAAATAAGAGACGAACTTTTGCCATATTTGCAATGTAGGCTATGTTCTTGAAACTAATATCAATTTAAATCCTTGGAAATTCTAACAGATTTTAGATGTTTCTTGTATTTAGTAAAACTTATCCATAACAAACATGTTCTGCTGGAACTAGTGAAACAATTACAGAAACTCGAGCCTTTGATTGGTGGTCCAGAGAATCGTGTTCGTAAACTGAAGCATCGTTCGTAAAGCGAAACAACATGTGGTATTCGTAAACCGATTTGTTAGTTAACAGAGACGTTCGTAAACCGAGGTTCCACTGTATATGTGTAGACCATTGCAGTTTTATGCGGCTTATGTCCTGTTTTTTTTATATGGCTTATCGATGCATGGATTATAAGGTATATAATCTGGCCCATCATTACCCACAAAATTTGGGATATATATCCCCATGATTCCCCCCACCCTAAATATACGACCTTGCCTGATTTTGTTTTGGGTTGGTATTGACAAGGTACTGCCAAGTTTTAATTGTTAAAAATTTTGAAAATTCATATCCGTCTTTGCAATTCAGGTTTTCAAAGTTAGTCTCACAATAAGCATATATATGTACAATGCGGCATTTATATGTGGTGTATCCATATTTGGTATGCCTAATACGATGTGGGTGTGATATGTTGAAGTTTGTAGACCCTCAGGACATAGGCACGGTCAAAAAATAACGGTGGGGTTCATAATTAAGCTTTTGCCATTAACCAAATCACTCAACGAGAAGGCAAATTATTTTTCATTGCTTATTCCAATCAGCAACAAGGGGTTTCCAATCCTTCGCTTTCAATTAAAAAATAATACTTTTCATTTTATGGGACTTGCCAAGTTGCCATGACAAGGAAAAACATAAAAATTCTATCTTCTCACTTCTGAGAGTCGTATGATTTGTCATCGAAACTTTTTTCTTTCATTGAAAAAAGTCATATTTTTTAATACTTTAATATATACGAATAGAAACAACATTTTTTTTTACAGTCTTATCTATTTAGGTTTATTATTGCTTCTGCTATTTTCAATACCAACTTTCGAAATCAATAACAAGCGAGTGCCACTCCTGTATTTCTATGTGGATTTGACTAATTTCATTTTAGCATGCGACAATTTATTAAAAAAAAAATACGAAACATAGAAAGTATTAATTACTGATCATATATACAAAGTGTTGGGTTTTCCAAATACATTTTCCATTTGATGGAAACATGTATCTTAAAAAAGATCACGAAGATCGATAACAAGACCAACGCGAAAATACATTTTAATTACTAAAATATACAATTATATATTCCTGTAAATTACTTTAGGTTATTGGCATTGATGAGAAATGCTTATAAACACCGATATTCAAAGGTAATAGATCAAAAGAAAAATGAACTAATGTTTTTTAAGCACGATTAACATATCTTAGTGCTTTGTTTTAACCCAAACATTTCCTAGCATTATATCTTTGTCAATTTAGATTAATGAATCAATTTCGTAAAATCCTACTAAATCGTGCATTCCTAGGTACGTGTTTTTCAGAAATAATGATAATAAATCTGAAAATACCTGACAAAATGCTAAAGACCAGAGATTGTACTGCCTGTGTTGCCATCCATGGTTTTATAGGGGTTTAAATCAAATTTAAATAAAGTTTTTGTTAAATCTTTTCATGGTTTGTAAGTAAGTTCACTTTTAAAAACCAAAAATTTGAATACACTATTCGTGATAATACTGCTACACTATCCCCCCTGACCACACTGTCCATAATTTTGTTGGTACATTAAAAGACCCATCCTATAAATTTCCAAGCACCTGTCTCATTACACGTGACCACAGTCTCCGGACAGACCTACTGCGCATGTGCAGTCACCTATGGCGCCACCTATGGTTCAACTGGGAAACCATTTTAAAACCATGTGGAAGGGCCGCCATTTTCCAGACAAACACAGAACAGAAAAAAGTAGAAAGGCAACTTACTTTTTGTGTTGTTTGTAATGGGCGGCGCTAAAAACATAAAGGGGTGGCGCATCACTATGTAAACGCCAGTGCGCATGCGCGTGACAACAAACCGCACAGAAGTCTGGAGGAGCATGTGAACCTGGCATTAGACACATGTGCAGTTCTGTACAGCTTGTCCGTTCTGCGTTTTGTGCAGACAATGAGAATACAGCATAATACCCGACTTTCTAGAAGTTTTAAAAGGACATTTTGGACAGGCGACATTTCTTCTGGAGTCCCTTTAGATTGTACATGTGCTTGTGAAGTTGTTGTTTATCAAAAAACCATAATAACAATATTTACAGCAATAAAGTGGTTGAAAAATGTCTCTAGGCCAACATAAATTTCTGGCATTCAAGAGTTGTAAAACACCATAGCCATTATTGGTAACAATTAACCAGCATTTACATCGCAGTCATTGGAATAACCCAACAATTCATGGAGATAAAGTTACTGCGACTTACTCAAGGTAAAGAGGGCACTTTTGGGAAGTTTTACTTTTGTTTTTGATTTTCTTTATAGTTTGTATATACACTAAGGGAAGGGCGGGGAATAACGTTGTATGGCATTCGAAAACTCATACTTGTAATTCCAAAACATGTTTATTTGAAACTAATTCGCCATAATAGAGGATAACCATGCACTTTGAAAACAACTTAGGTGGATATAACAACAGAATTTTAGCTGTAACCATTAACGACATTACTATACACATTAGATATATATGTATGTAAGTAAATACCATTCATAGAACGGTTACCTACTAGATCTTGCATACTGCACTAGTCTCATTGAAACACGTTGGAATGTTCAACAAGACACTCCCAGATCAAAGAAAATCTATTAGGTCAAATGTAGAGGTGCAAACCCAAATAATTTGGAACATTTTTTAGTTACCAGGGTGGAACTTGCATTACAGTGACCCTTTTGGCAAGGTGTCATCAGATAGGGTTTACTTGTTGTTAATTCGATGAAACCTTGAACCAGAGTCATATCCATGTGAAATCAAGGACAGCCAATTTATTACAATTTGGCCTCCCAGGGGCTAAGACGTGACCCAAAGAGGTTGAAAATGCATGGAAAATTAAAAAAACTAGGAAATAATTCCGCATTTGAGTTGCCAAAATTTACGTCGGTTACCTATAGGTCCATGATATACGACGAGTCCTTGCAAGGCCACTTGCAGACCTTGCACATGGACGTCGATTAACTGTTTCCTCGACTAACTTATGGCCTTTTAGTCTCCATCGTGACAATTTGGCAACACCCTGCAGAGAATGTCAGTGCACACGTAGGGGAGACCGGGGCACAGTGGTACAACGTCTTTATAAAATTAGGTTTTTATCAGCAACCCAATGCTTTTGATTTGCAAAGAAGCTGTATGCAGCACTCCTTCATTAACCAAAATTTCTGCGATCTGACACAAGTAAAAATGAATATATTTGCAGTTGTTGTTCTTGAAAAATAATTATTCGACTCGCAATTGAATTTTTATTCTAGGTGTAATTGTGCAACATTAGTAATGCTGCAATATACCATTGACAAGTGTATATATCCAGCTATAATTTTAAACTAAAGTTTATGTTAATTAGCCATGTGGTCAAATGTAAGGCCTTATTCAAATCAAATTGGTTATGCGGGGTACAGTGGTTTACAACATTATCGGGTACAGTGGGACATGTCCCAGCATATCCCAATTAATGTTTTTGGAAAATATTTGTATATATTTTCTCATTAATCATAACTTTAAATAAAAAACATGTTTAAATTTATGTCTTAAAGTAAAAATGGTTCACAATTACAGAAAAAAACCACATTTGCGCGAGTGAGCAGTGAAAATATGAAAGCTGCTGTAATTACGGTTAATTTTAATCGTTTTTGTAATTTATACTTGGAATTTTCAATTGACGTGCTGAATTAAACACAATTAATCAATTTGGTGTTCTTTTTCTTGTAAAATTAGTCTTAATTTCGCGTGGACCACTGTACCCCCATGCCATGTCCCATTGTGCCCCGGTATAGGGGCACAGTGTGACAGTTTGTGCAACCAACTTTAATCTTTTATAGAAAAAAAAACTAGTAGCTCTAAAACGATGACAAAATATATACAGATCCTAAAGGCTTGTATATTACTGTATTCTTTTAAAATGCTACGAGTTAAATATTTTTCCCAAAACAAAAATGAATTCTAAAAAGTGTACCCACTGTGCCCCTGTCACCTGCTGCACATTGCCAAATTTCTGCCAATGCACATTTTGTCCCAAAATGTCCCACCAATTCTTATCTGTAATGAGTCTAGTCTGGAATTGGTTGAGTATTCTCAATCAAACGTAGGCGAAATCTTGTTGTGGTCAAACCTCTTGTCCTTCCCATTTTCCCCCACTTGTGTCCAGTGGTTCATTTGCAACCCTTTAACTGATTTGTTGCATAATTATCTTGACCTCATTCCCATAACAGTATGGGTCTCAATCCAGACATTGCTCAGATTCTTGGGTGGACATGCTCTGAAGGACCATCTAATACCCTGCTGGTGACAAAAATGCACCAGATGCTGATGTCCGTTATAACCAGTACAGCGTCTCCAGAATTCAAGTTTTCTTTCTTGTTTCTTCTGACAGCCTTGGGCAAGGACACTTGAAGTGCCCTGGCCTTCAGTAACGTCCGAAAGGCGCCACAAAACCAATACTCGATTGGAACTCCAAAAGGTTTTTTTCTGGCATAATCAAGATCATTTATGGCACATGTCCGAGGACATAATTGCACCTGTCTTTATCTACACAATGTAATGGTAAATCGCGACAGTGTGCTGATTGCTGAGATCCTGTATCGAGCTATTAGAACAGACATTAGGATCATGTTCTGTATACGTAATAGTCCAGCTTTTGTTTGGATATATCAACTCTCTCTCCTCATATATAGAAAATAACAGTCATGCAGCCATTAACCCTTCTTCTATGACCCCCTGCTTAGCAGTGATTAACGTTGCAAGACAGTTGTGTTAAATTAAACCATGTTTTTCAGCTTTTTTTATTAGTGTGATAGTGGTGCAGACATAAATCGGGAATGGAATGTCAAGTGTAAATTGCAGAAATTTACAATGGGTTTTTTGCCTTTTTTTTAAACGGACCTCTTTGTCAAAATGAAGGGCCATTCAAAAGGAACGTCCTCAAGAGGGGGTAGAGGGTCTGCTGACATGTGGACACCATAAGGACAGGGGGGGATAAAGGGGTAGAAAGATATTATGGACGTCTACTAGTGATGGTATTTTGTAGTTTTTTGATTTTGTGTTTGGGTTTGGATGGTCAGTGAAAAGGAGGAGGAACACCAGAAGAAATGTGTCCCCTGTCCCAAATGTACTTGAATTTTTAAAACCTCGGGAAAGTCTGAAATAATGCTTAAAGGTTAGTAAATTAATCAGAAAAATCTGGAAAAATGTCGTGGAACTGGTAACCAGCAGGGTTGCTTGGAAATTAATAGAATGGGCTTTTGTGTTCCAACAAATTTTCTGGACACCCTACTTCTCAAAAAACTTATTGACATCTATGAGGGGGAGGGGTATGGGATAAAATAGACACCAAGGTGCACAGGCGGTGGAGAGGAAGTCAATTTTTGAAGGAATTTCGGGGACGTTCTTTTTGAATGGCCCCCAAGATAAAATCAATGATTGGCAACTCTGCCATTTGCCAACTTTGGTCACCAAAATCCAACTTTGGGTGTGACTTGGGATGGTATTGTTCTAATAAGCAATTATGCATTCATCGTCACACCTGGGGTTCTAAATTCCTATCCCTTCTCAGAACAGTTCTGTTTTGCCCCATAATTTACACTGTAGTGACGAAGTTTGGTAAAACCCTGCCATAATTCAATAGATGACGATACTGCATGCAAGGTTATATTACTTCAAATGTTCAAAGTGAAAATTTACTCAGGCCTAAATTTGACCAGGATTGAAAATATCACAATTTGTCTTCTTACCAAAACTACTTTTTACTAATTAATAAAATATTCGATTATTTAGCAACAAAACTTTAACTGAAAACCAACAAATACGTTTTTCAAAGCCTTTGACCAGTATCTAACTGGCAGTACTGCCATCGTGTAGCAAAATTTGGAAACAAGATTCCATATATGGTAAAAGTTTTAGATATGTCATTATCAAATACTTTTACCAACACTTTGGTCTTGATCTCCCTTTTCAAAACAACATGATAGAAACACGAAAAACAATAACAAATATTTTATAGGATTATAAATTCCAAAAATGTCAATAGCTGTTCGGCCTTACTTGCCAATGTCACGTTTTTTTATTTACCTGTATTTATTGTGATAAGAATTTCTATAAAAATAAGGGAATACAATTTCATGTAAACTTGTTACAATATTTAAGATATTTTTTTTGTGGAAAACTTAACATTGAAATTTTTCAAAGAACTTGTAGTATAACTCGACATGTACATAAGACAACACAAAAATACTTGAAAGTGGCCTACCTGCAAAATGTTCTGCTTTTGTCCTTGTCCATCGAGGAGGGGTCTCAGGGTGGGGCTGTTGGGTTGCGAACCCATGCTAAGAGACAAACTTTCCACGGAACGTCGCAGTCCATCGAGTCCCTGATCGTCCCTGTCAGAAAACGTGAACGGGGTTCTGGGTCGTTCAGGTGGGGTCAGCAGGTAAATATTGGGCACTTGACCTGTACTAGCACGGCCTCCATGGGCAACTAAGTACTGGTCAAGTTCATGGACGGAGGGTGGGGACCCACAGTAGCTGTTTCGCTGGTGTGACCGCACGGGAACCACCGTGAATCTGGATCTGGGTTCGCTTCTTGCAGAAACAACTTCCGGTTCAACAATGGAGATCTGGGGTGCCCAGCTATGGCGTTTGTTCCTCGGTGGGTCGTAGACGATATAGTCCGGTTGATCGACGTCCAGATACGAAATTGGCTGCCCATGACCTCCGACCTCTTGACCGTCCCCTTGGTAGTCGTGGACGTCGCAGTAACTACGGGCGCGACGAAGATGACTGTCGGAAGGCCCTGGAGACAGGTAGCACTGATCCCCTTGAGGCGGTTGACCGTTCTGGAACTCATTTTGAGACTGTTGACCACCATTCTGCAGTTGAGACCACTGCACCCTCTGAGGCTCTTTCTGGTAGAGCTGAGGCGGCTGAGACCACTGACCGTTTTGTGACTTCTGCAGCTGTAGTGGATGACCACCATGGAGTTGACGCGATGGGGAGACAGGTGTCACAGGTGTCTCCCTCATAATTGGTTTGCTGTTTTGAGAATGGAGATGCTCGGTATTCTGATATTTTGGATCTTTCTGAGGTGGTTGACCACGTCCCAACTTTCGCTGAGATGGTTGACCGCTCTGTGGCTCTTGGTGGGACGGTTGACCGCCCTGTAACTCTTGGTGGGACGGTTGACCGCTCTGTGGCTCTTGATGAAACGATTGACCGCTCTGTGGCTCTTGATGAAACGATTGACCGCTCTGTGGCTCTTGCTGAGACGCTTGGTCGCTACGTGGCTCTTGGTTGCTACGTGACTGTTGGTCTGACAGTTGACTTTTGTGGTGAAGTGACGATTGACCGTTTTCTGGTTCTTTCTGAGATGGTGAACTTTTCTCCATCTCTCTCTGAGAGTGGTTTAGCGACATTTTCGATGTTTCAGAGTTGTCATCAAGGATTTCTGGAGTTGGAGGCAGTGGCCAAAATTCTGGTGGCGGTTGACCAATGTTCTTCAATTTTTCGATTATTGATGGTGGAGTCTCTGGTACGACCATTGCATCCTCTTCACCACTATCTTGACCGTTT
This sequence comes from Julus scandinavius, assembly GCA_034696685.1. Classification (NCBI taxonomy): domain Eukaryota; kingdom Metazoa; phylum Arthropoda; class Diplopoda; order Julida; family Julidae; genus Julus; species Julus scandinavius. Next base: position 20,170 of record JAQGAE010000540.1, on the reverse strand, counting down.
GATAGATGATGACCATTGTGGACACCGTTGACAGTTGCCATTGAATCGACGTTGATGTCGTTATACTTTGCAGCATCCAACCCACATCCGTCCATGTCGAATAACAAGTACTTAGTGCATCTACAGATTACCAGAAATTATTTTTATAATATGCAAAGAGGCTCACGAAATCAAAAATCGTGCATCGGTATCCAAGATGCACAGGCATTAACGTTCCATTTTGGAACAATGACAGGGTTGCACATTCCAACATTGCTAGCCATGGGAAAATTATTGGGGATTAGAAGGATTTCTGAATTATTGTGTCAGACGTCAATTGAACGTGACATAGGCACATATATTTTTAGATGGTGATATAAAAAAGGGATTTGTGGAGCACAAATATTTACGAGAAAATCTGGGGTGACACAATAGCAAATCGTTTAAACTCACCTCGTTATAATAAATTAATAAAGGACTTAATATATGATTTTGGATGCTTCATTAGGGCTAATGAGGCTTGATGTGTTGTACCAATTTCTCAAAGACATGTGTTTCGAGGTCGTGACATGGTATGCATGATTAGGGCTCTAAAAACCATGAGACATCCTCCTGTTTTATCACCTGCACCCCAGGATTTTTCCTTGGAAAATGTCGTGAAATGGGGGCAAATATAAGCTTGGTCGCACTTAGGTGTTCTATTAATATATTACCCCCTATTTTGGACACAAAATAGTACATAAGTTCTTAAAACTGCAAATCATTGCGACAGAAAAGAATGCGGAATCGAAATGGGGAACAGGAACTTTTACTCAAGGACCACTTGCATGAAAGTATTAAAAATTTCAAAAAATTCTAGATTTTGAACAATTGTTAGATGAGGGGATTGGACCAACCTCAAATAAATCGAACATTTGTGTCAAAGACATGACAAGGTTGAGATCATAAGTTGAGAAATTCATTTTTGTATAATTCAAGATATTCAGATATTCAAATTAAAATAAAAATGGAAATTGTGGTTACTTCAAAATGAAAACTTGGCTGTTAGGCTTGCATTTCCCATATTATGCATTTTTTCCCTAAAATGTCAGAATAATCAAGATTGAATTTCTTGCAGTGTTATCCAGCATATTTCTTATTCCATGTGTGTTTATTATATGCATATTACGTGTATGTACTTTATTTATTTAGTTTAATCCTGATCTTATGATTTAAATATATATGTATCTACAACTTTTTGTTGACCATACTGCTTATCACACGTGGTTACTGAAGCCCTATACAACTGAATTGCATTTTGTAACAGTAATATAATTCAGCATTCTAACGGTATTTCCAATATGGCTGCACTCTAATGCTCCAAAAGCAGTTATGAGAATTTCCGTCAACACATGACTATTGATGAATTAACAATTCATCCTAAGAATACCTAAGATCGAGTCAAAATAACAATGCTTTTTGGACAATTTTTTTTGAAGATTGGAATTTTGCCCAAGTAACACAACTTCAGGCCAAGTTGTTTTATTGTTAGCCAAATCCGACTTTGTTTGTGCAAATTTTTTTGGCCGTATAACGAAACATTGTGGACCGTAATTGGAAAAAGTGCCATAATTAAAAAAGGTCGTTATAGCGAAAGACCGTATAAAGAGCGGCCGTATAGCGAGGAATAGGTGTACAGTGCATACATGGCTGATCATTTCGTTGTTAAATATGACCCATAATATTTATGGTACTGACAAGTACTTACCAAAGCCAGTATTTTTGAAAAGTCCGCTTTCACATATTTGAAGACCTTAGACGAGAGCGCTTTTACGTGCCTACTGTGGCGACATCTAGTTGTGTTTTACGGAGACTTCGTAAATATTTGAAAATTTGCAGCATTTGTCGAATATGTCGGTATTTGGCTCCGGATTTTCCTTTGGCAACTCTGGAACAACACCAGCAGGTAATTATTCGACTAAATTATCTTAGTAAAATTGTCTAGAGGTAGTAGTTTAAGCATAGGTAGCTTTGAAAGCCCGTACCAGCAAACGTTTCATGTCTGTATCATAGGCCTAACGTGATCATCATTAAGGCCCATGTGTTTGAGATGGTACTACCAGAGTATAAACTCCAATTCGATCCTCCTGGTGGAGTTCCCAGTTTCCCACGTTTGTAATTTCGAGGTTTCTGAATGAATTATTCGAGTTGAATCGGACAATATAGAGATAGTTAATTGCAACTTCCACAGTTGGTCAAATCGCATGAGCTTGAGACCGAGCTGCGTCTCAAGTCCCATATTCATACCACAGCTGTACAGAAAAATTGCCAAGACGAGCTCAAGACAGCCAATTTTGAGACGCTCTCAAGATTTAGCTTAAGCTTGAGATGCAGTTTAGAAGAGGCTAAGCTTGAGCTGCAGTTTGTTCAGAAACTGTGGTACAGACCTTCCCCCATACCACAGTTGCTCAAATCACATGAACTTGAGACCGAGCTGCGTCTAGAGTCCCAGATGCACCTAATGCTGCGAATAAAGTTCACAGGCGTGTGTCAGTCTCCCAATTTTGTTTCTCTCATTTAAGGCAAAATAATGAATCAGATTTCTATGATGTAATCGTATCGAGTTGCATAGTTTCCTAGTATAGCACCAACCGAGTTCTACACAATGCAACGATTCCCAAATCCTCCCAAGTTAAAAAAATCCGTGGCATAACTTGACAAGTTATTATCAAATACTGATTATTGACTTAATCCACTTTATGGTTGTTGTAGGCTTGGATGTTGATGGTTTGGATAGCTGCATTTCGCTGAAAATCGGTCAGGTGTAAAACAGTCAACTGCAAAATTTGTACTCGGTAGATACTTGATTTTAATGTAAAAGAAGGATGCTACGTACGGTGGTCCTCAAACGCCTCCAATATATTGAAGCCAATCTTCCAAGTTTCACCGGTATTCCGAAACCTGTAAAAGCATTTTCAAGAATACATAGCGCTAGTTTCCTTTTGTAAAGTTATATACATGAATCACATCATTACCAATAAATACAAAGTATATTTAATCACTTGTAATTAGGTCAAAGCTCCTTAGCATCCTCTAAGAGTTAGTATGAAAGGAACAAATACTTCTTGAATTGTAAACAATGCAGCAATTCTTAAAATTGAAAGCTTTTTACAAGCTTGCGCGGTGGTTTGGAAAGATGGCTGGGGTTCGCATCCCTTATTTCTTCAGAAGGAACAGACTGTAGTTCGTTTGACAAAAAGCGCGTATTTCACATGAAATGTCATGGCTGAAGTTATTTTGTTAACTCTTCGAAGATTGCTTCCCGTTGCGGGAAAGGGTTCCTCGTTGACATTCGGCCATGGTTTCGGACAGCGTGAAGTTGTCAAACGTGTATTCGCTGTTGGCTCTCATCATGAAACTTTCGGCTGAGCCCTCTTTGGTACCGTTGCAGTAACACCTTGATCGCTTATTTTTGCAACATGCGACAATGATTATAGCTATTATCAATATGAATACACCAATGGCGAGTGCTAAAATGGTGTAGAGGAGGTCGTCCGTTGTAATGTCCCAGAGGTCTAAATAATAATAAATACCACCAGCGGAGACCGGCGATGCAGTGGACGATGAAGTGGAATTGTCGTTTTCGACAGTCGTTCGATTTACCGTTATCTCGTGCAGTACACACGTGTCCATCAGTTGCTTGCCGAAAAGAGTTGCAGGCTTGTCACACACGGTCTCTGGTAGGTTCAGGAATTTCAGATCCCCGACGAAAGAGGCATGCAATATGTCTTGCCATTTATCGTCACAGACAAGCGGATTATTGCTCACATCGACGTACTTTAGATTTGGAGCAAGCGAAAGAACAGCCTTATCCAGCACAGATATATTTGTCTCAGAAATCAGTAGGCGTTCAAGACTAGAGATCACCAATCCCTTTTCTATTCCCATCAATAGAGATTTAACGAGAATTTTGCTTCGACTCAAGTCTAACAGAGACAAGTTTTTAATGGTTGCGAAAACACCATCTTCAAACCCGTTGGTGGAGTTGATGTCGACCAATCGCAGCGCTTGCAACGATCGAAATCCACGCATCGTGGTTTTTGTGATGGTGGGGAAAGTAAAAAACGATAAGTCGAGGACATAAAGGCCGGGTAAACTTTGGATTTCTTTACCAGCAATGGAGTTGAGATCCCCCTTGCCAGACAGTTTCAGGCTGGTCAACTTGTTCAGCGCCGACAGGCTGCCGCCTTCCACCGATGTAACCGCATCCCCCAGACTTAAAGCCGACAGTTTCGAAAGTCCGTCGAACGCTCCCTTGGAAACTGCACTGTACTCGTTGCCGAGCAGGCTCAAACTTTCTAAATTTGACAGCTGGTTTTTGAGTTTTGGGATTTGTTCGAGCTGGTTATTGCAGAGGTCCAAACTGACGAGCGATTCTGGTAGATCGACGTTGTCCACGTTTAACAAGTTGTTGTTGCCCAAATTAAGGTGTTTAAGGTTCTGCAAATGTGTGAACGCATCCTCGTTGATGTCTTTTGCACCATTGTCGTTCATCGCCAGTTCCACAATGTTTGGGCACCAGTCGAAGGTTTCTGCCAAAAAACGTCGGATGCTGTTGCTTGACAGTACCAAAGTTTTGAGCTCGGGCATGCTAAATCCTGTATCCGAACTCATGATTTTACTAATTCCAAGGTTGCTCATGTTTAAATGCTGCAGAGTATCGCCGTAACGCTTGTCCAAGAGACTAACGTCCAATTCGGTAGTGTTTACGTTGGCCAGCGTGAGGTTAAGCACTTTTGGCACGAATTTTTCTGGAAATCCTCGGCAGTGCAATGCCAGCGTAGTTCCTTCAACATCCATGACATTGCATCGGCAATTGCTCGGGCAATCCGTCAAGTTAGACAGTACAAATTGAAAAAGCAGGCCAGCCATGACGACACCGTTAACTAGTGCACGAGTCCACTTCATATTTGCCTGAAATAAAAATTTGGAGGGAAAATTAGTGTATGTTTAATATATATTGAGGCTATCTTCAACATATATCTTCTAATATTATGAAATTACAAATAGTTTGGTTGTCGGGATTGCTAAATCGCATGTCGTATATGTTCGGAACGTTGTCGAGTTAACAGTAGTGAAATTGTAAAAGTTATTAATAACCATATTATGATCTACAGCTCTTCATACATCATACCGTGTTTGAAAAGACAAGTATGATGGATTATTTATGAATCAAAAGTTCGAAATATAACCGCTAAGATTTTAAAATTGAAATTATTACAAGCTGTCTTTGATATTATTCAGAAACACAACACGGCAGCTTTGCTCTGATATTGCACTTGTTTTCATATCTGCTAAATTGGTAACTTGTGCAACCGGCTATTCTTAAAAAACCTCAAAGCCTACAAGTCCACACTCTTGTTTGTTACATTAACCAGATTTCCTGCACATTGTTAGCAGATAATTGGCAATGAAATAGATTGACAATAACCACTGTCGAACATGCAGCAGAAGTTAATTGAGTTTATAGTTGTCATTAAACTAGATTAGTTCTCTAGATTAATCCGAGCTAAGGCTCTGTAGCCGAAGAAAATCTTATAGTAGTAAAATTTGTTCGGTGGCCTTCACTTACCTTTTGTTAGTGGGGTGATTGGAGTCAATGTTGGAGAGTTGAATTAATTAAGCACATGTCCTATAATTATACAAGGTTACGGTTAATCGAAGCAAGTGATTCACGGTGTTTCGTACATGTTTTATATAACTCTAACTCGCACGAGAGAATCTAGATCTAGAATATGAAGGGAAATTTACATAGTATTGCTACATTAACACACATCCATCCAAACTAGTAATCTGGTTTCAGGCCCACCGAATTGAGGTTTGGACATTTCTACTCTGCCGAGAAGATAAGGTTTGTAAATATGGGCATATATCATAAAGTAAACCCAAACCCCAATTGTTATCCCAGTGACGTTGAATCTTAAACAATGCTTGCCAACGTAGGTAATATGCCAAATGATGACATATAATTATGACTAATTCGGGTTTGGCACTCATGATGTTTACGAGTAAACTTTTCGCATATGATATCGAAGGCCTCCACACCTTCGGCACGTTTATTTCGAAATTCACACTTGTCTAGTACATCATCACTCAAATCAGAATTTACCAATAAGCAAACTTAATTTATTTCAGTTATGTCCACGCCATGATTTAATGTTTATAAACCTCGAACAAATGTTTACTTAAAACACCCTAAAATAACTAATGATTAGAGGACTAGTAGGAGATAGCCAGTTGAAGGTCTTAATTTGTCGGGCATTGAACTCATTGTACTACAGTTTTTAATTGGGAGCTATTAATATCATTTAAGAGGTTTTTTTATGATTTAGCTGCGGTCCTGTGTTCCTAATAGGAAATTTTTACGGTTAATGATATGTTAATTTGCTACTAGCATTTGATCCGTCTTCTGGACTTTTGGCAACGGTTTGTCCGAGAGCCGTACGTGTTTTGCGAGTTTTAATCATCTGCGTACTTCGTAAATAGACCGAAGATATTTTTCATCTTGATACCAGATCAACTTTATCACTTGGTTGCTATATAGCTAATTTTTTTTATCTTACTTGCATTCAAGTTTAAAAAAAACCTAATAATTGTTGTTGTTTTCAGGCTACAAATAACAAAGATAATTTCTTACCACAGAATTTGTCAAGTTGGACGTCTTGATGCTGGATTCACCACCTAGCTTTTTCAGAAAACAGCTTCTCGTGGTTTCCTGTAGGTGCATGTACTGCATGTGCCTTCCCGTACGTTAGCGCACATCCTGGCCCAGCTTCCTGTATGGGCATTCCCTCGGCTTTCCTTTTAAACTTGTGACTCGCCTGCCTTGCGACACGGAGGTTGTGTCAGGGTTGCGGTACATGCGCAAAAGAGGAAGCTAGGGAAATTCATCACTCTTGGTTCAATAGAGATAAGAGAGCCTCTACACTACTGATAATGAGGGTCCCAGACTTGACTTTTCAAGGCATTGACAGTCACTGTTTGTTGGCTTTTTGGAGAGTTGAACGATTGCAGTCCACTGACTCATGGGGGGGACTTAATAGCTTTTGAGCCAATTTGAGCTTTTTAAGCATTCGCTAACCAACTGCTAATGGGATGTGACGTGTGGTGAAGAGGCAAAAAATGCTAAGAGTCAGTGTATATGTATTTGGGGTAGCACTTAGAAATGTATTTCCGGAAACACGGAGAAGGGATTAGATGTTCGAGCAAAGTTATTACGTTGGATGTTACGCGGCGTTTTAGTTATTTTGCTCAAATATTTAATACCGTATTGCTAATTCTGACTGTATTATACAGGTTAGTTTAGTTTAGTTTGGTTTGGTGTAAACCAGTACCCTATATTCAGGGAGAGTTATGATGTTTGACATGGAGTTTAAATATCCGTGTGACTCAAAGGGATGAGCCCCATATCCTAATGACGTCTATTTGGTCTTTGGACGTCATTTTCTGGTTATCATTCTAGGAAGTTGAAGGTGTTGCCATTTTTTTTTTTACCTAAGTTACTTCAGAAATTTCAGGTTTTTTTGGTGGAAAATTTTGAAATTTCAGATATAAATTTATGTATAACTGATAGCATCATGTGTAACCACCATTAGGTAAAATTGTTATCCTAGGAAGACATATTTAATTTAGCAAAATTTAGTTAAAAGCTTATAAATTTATCAATTATTATTTAGTAGGTTAAATTCGGCAATTTAACAATACTTCAAATCGAGAAAACGTGATTGTAAAATAAACTAACAATTGTTGACATTGAAGTATTTTTTAATTATTGTACAAATTTGTGAATTTTTTTTCTCCATAATTTAACATTATTTTGAACTCTTTTGACATTGCCCGTCAATTGGATTTCTCTAAAATGAGTGAACTAAGGAAAGAAGATTATATTCAATGCATCATTTTTAATGAAGTATTTATTAATAATGTATTTTGAAGTCAACGTTTGGACAATGTTTGCGTACCTTTGTAAAATAGATTTTACAAAGAGATGTTGGAAATGTTGCTTTATTGCGAATTGCTCAAATTATAAATTGAGTTGTTGAATTTAAGGATTACTAACATGTACGTTTATCTCATCTCATTTTAGCCTCAACTGGTTTTGGTTTGGGATTTGGAACCTCCGCGGCCACAACGGCGCCCACAGGGACGTTGAGCTTCGGGAGTTTTGGCGCTAGCGCTCCCACAGCCGTTGCCCCTTCCACAGGTTAGATTTCGGTGATTGTTTGTATCCCTACATCCCATTCCAAAAATCCGTAACAATGATCCCTTTTATTTATGTCTCCATGTTCAATTTGTATTCCTAAACTCGTAAGGATTTACTGGTTTTGGTGCCACTGCCGTTCCTGCTGCAACGACATCTGCACCAGCTAACTTTTCCTTTGCGGGACTAAACACTACAAAAGCAACACCTAGCAACGCTTTTGGTCTCAGTGGTGGATTTGGGACAGCAAGTTCAACAGCTCCCACGCTTGGAACGAATTTTGGATTCAGTGGATTTGGAGGGGCGCCCACTTCTACAGCCAATACTGGATTTTCGTTTGCACCTTCAAACACAGGTGCGCCTGCTTTTCGTAAAAAGTTAGGCATCACTTATCTTGGGCAATCTTCTTATCTTACTTTGTCATCTATTAGGTTTTGGGTTAGGGACAGGCACAACAGCGGCAACTCAATCGACTGGTTTGTTCGGAAAGCCTACTGGGATTGGAGGCATTGGAATCGGTCAACGTAAGTACACAAAACCGGCAAATTGTATTGCATTACCAATAACCGAAATAAGTAATTCAAGACGTCGTTCTCTGGTTTTTAGCCGCGGTTCCATCCGCCGATCAAGCGTTAGCTAGTTTGACAGCTGCGTTGTTTTATCCGGCACTATACGGCGATGAGCGGGACACGATTATTGCCAAATATAACAGGCTGCAAGCGTATTGGGGCACCGGGAAAGGTTATTACGCAATTGGAGCCCCAGCAATAGATTTCACGCCCGAAAATCCATTTTGCAAGTTTAAGGTTAGTAAGTTGCATAAATCTTTTAAATCACACGATGACACTCGAGATGTTAACATTTATAACAACGGTCTCGGAAAATCCTAACGACCCTTAGACAAGTTTCTTCAATTGCATTGTTTTTGAATTTGTCGTCTACAGACGGTGGGCTACAGCATCTTGCCGGAAACAAAGAATGAAGATGGCCTTATTTCTCTGCGGTTTAATCACAAAGAGACGGAAATCCGAAGTCAGCAGCCCCAAGTTGTCGATGGACTGCAGCGTGTTCTCGGTAGCCGACCAACCCTTTCCGTATGCGTCGATGGAGTTAAACCGGCCCCAGATAACAAGTACTTAATTAGCATCGACTTAAAAATATTCCGTATCGTGCATAGATGATAACGCGCGTCTCGTGGATTTAGGTCCGAAGTAACCATCTACGTCATCGAAAGGGCTCCTACCGGAGTCTCTCGGCGCATTCCGACCAACGAGCTCTACAATTTCCTGAACCAACCAGCGACAAAGCAGCAGCTTACAACAAGTCTGGGAGTGGATTACATAATACCGAAGGCCGCCCCTTCGTCGGAACAACTTAAACAGTATCTCGAAAATCCACCTGCCGGTATGCAAATTTCTAATATACGTATCAAATCAAAGAATATCAATACGATCCCCTCGTAATATTACTGATGTACAATTTCAGGAATAGATCCTTTGGCATGGCAGCAGGCGTTGATGGACAATCCAGATTCCGAGCATCTGATTCCGGTGCCGATGATTGGCTTTTCAGAACTACAGAGACGGCTGAAGAACCAAGACGAGGAAACAAAAGTGCATCAAAGCCGACTGAACGTAAGATAGTGTTAGAAATTTCGGTCGATGCAAATATGATAATAGATGACGGAGTTATTGCAAAAGACTGACTTGTTCACACGTCATAATTTGTTGCAAATTTTGCAGATAATTGGAAACGAGTTGAAAACCTTGCAAAACAATCACAGAAACGCCGAGGCAAAAATCAGCCAGCACAAGAGGAAACATCTCGAATTGAGCCATCGCATCCTTAAAGTAGGCTAAATCTTAATATCTTGACTTCAAATGAACTATGATAATCGAGGTTCCGTCTTTTATCAAGTCTAATAAATTTTCAAAAATTTAGGTTATGGTTAGACAGGAAATTGCACGCAAACTCGGACTTGCTGTGCAAGCGGACGAAGAGCAATTCCGGATACATCTCGAGGCCATTCATGGCGAACTTAGTGCACCTAATCAGGCTAAGGTTAGCGAAGTTTTGAGACAGCTACTTGATCTGGTTTATACTTATGACAATTCATTGTTTTTTTTATTTTTCGAAGGGGCGTTTAAATGAACTAATGGCTCAAATCCGGCTACAAAGAGAGCATATCTTGTCCCATGCAAATGAACGCTACACTATGGATAACACGCTGCAAGAGGAGATTAAGCAGGTCAGTTGATAATTTGTAAATATGATAAATAAGCTGTGTTTTTCATGCTTCATGTGTAACTGAGTTTACGTTTCTCGAATACGTTGCAGCACCTACGACAGCAACAGGAAGGCTTGAAACACTTGGTTGCAGTGGTCAAAGAGGATATGAAGTGCCTTAAATTGATGGATGACGGGTTAAAGAAAGAATCTTTTCAACGGAAATAATCCTCTTTCAAAGACTGTTTAATTATCATCTGGAATTTCATCAATCGGATCTCTGTCATAACTATGTTGTTGGCTTATATGGCGGGAAAAAAATTGAGTTGTGATTATTTAATCACAGATTTTGCACCTTATGCAGATTTAGCCACTTGCAGATTCAAACCTACGATCATGCGAGTTTAATCTAATCAGCATTATCCTGTCTCGATACCAAAGCATGATATACATTCCTGAAAAACCATGTGATGCCATCACTTTAATCTTCATAAGGTCCATTGAACAACTTTTCTGTCATGTTTGAGAAATGTGTAAATTATCTTTTATTAAAAAGTTCCTGTAATTGGGAGAAAGGGATGTTTTGTGAAAATTAAAGCAAATCTTTTTTCTATTTCTGTTCATCGTAATTGATCAATGACTCGTACAAGCGGGAAGAGCGCAATTAGTCATTTTATTTACTTGTGGGAATGGCAATTATTTCTAAACAATAAATAATTTAAGATATTTAAACATTTAATGTCAAAATTGACAGACATTTCCATTTTTAAATGGCATTCAAATTTTGTAGCCGGTGTTGGACGGCTTACCTTTTTGTCGGCTGCGGGCTTAGGTTTTTATCGGCTGCTGGCTTACTGTACGATTTGTGTCGTTGTCATAGCAATTAGTAAATGATGTCGGATTACGAGTTTGAAGATGATACACGAGTTCCCTGTAAATACGGCGAAAAATGCTACCAAAAGAATCCAAAACATCATGAAAAGTTCAAACACAAGTCCAAGAATGTAGAGAAGGTAAGTTATTTTAAAAATTAAGGCATGGAATTACGTGAATGTTACGTAAATGTGCAGCTGTCAAATATGAATTGTCGATCACTATGAACCAAACATTATAACTAGCTTTTGAAGAACTTTAGATAGTAATTGTTTTATCAGAGCTCTTCATAAGGTATCAGGACAACCTGTGCTTATTTGACATTACTCCAAGGCGTTAATTGTCATGAATACCCATCCTTATTAGCTGAGATTTATAACTTTAGGAAATCAGACAAAAGATGATCATGATCGTAATTCAAGTTTATTTTCCATATATAAATTAAATAAAAAGTATATTAAACATATTATTTTTTATTATAAATTAGCTGTATATCCTCTGCTATTTTAGTTAAATGTCTGTATCAATGAAAAATTGGCAAAATACGCAAAAGCAACTGATGATTTTTTTTCCTGCATGGAGTTTAGATTAAAAATCAAAATAAGCGCAAATCTGAAGAGCTTGAGGAAACTAGCCATAAGAAGCGGCATACAGAAAAGTCACCAACTAAGGATGAAACCGAAACTCCGGCTGATGAGTCCGATGATGAAAAAGACCTGCCTGCTTCGCCTCAAAGTACTCAAGAAAGCATTAAGCAAAAGTTTCTGACAGACATGCCGGACGATTTCTATTCATTTTGGGAGTTTTGCAAAAGCTTGGATTCTTCTCATCCTGAAGGTAGTTATAAATTTGTTATTTTTTTGTGATAAATATAAGTTCCTGATTATCTTATTCATCAACTGATTTGCAGATGCTCTAAAAGACGTCACTGGATTACAGCTTGTTGGACCTTATGACGTACTATCTGGCAAGATCGCATCATTGAAAAACAGAAAGCCTTCTTCCTATCTTACGTATTACCGTTACTATTACGATCCCCCTGAATTTCAGACAGTTGTGAAAGGATGTGATAAATTGCAGCACCATCTTGGTTATTTCAGGTTTGTAAAATCTGTAACATTTCCGAATAAGTGCTCAGATGATCCTCTATAAATTCTTGTCTATTTTTTAATGAATAAACAGTGCTGTAGACAAGTGAAATCAATAGCATTTCGTTGAGATTTTACTATAATGAGTTTTTACGATATTCCGTTTAGAGACATTCCTGAAAATGAACCAGTGTTTGTAGCTGAAAATGAAGCTACAAAAGGATGCACAATTCGACCTCTTGGAGAAAATATTTTTGCAGCTGTTAGGTAATGATATTTCTTTTCTTCTTATCGGAAGTTTCAACCTAATTATAGTGTTGTCCATGTTGCCGTTGCAGCTCATTTATCGAGAGCAAGATCAACGAAACTAAAAACAAAGATGAGGATCTGGAGAAGTTGAAGAAAGCATTGCAAGAATGGGCGAAAAAGCATAATTTTAGTCTGGAGAGAAACACTGCTAAGATGAAGGCAAGAAGCAAGAAAATTGTCACTAAAAGTTTTCATGGTGCAGGTATTGTGGTGCCGTACGATAAAAAGACCGAAGCAGGATATAGACCGCTTCCTGAATCTGATGGTACGCTTTGTGAATCACCCTGTCATTGTTTAAGAAACTTGTAATTTTTTGGATAACTGGAAAATCATGTGACATATTTCCAAAAATGTGGTCTTCTAACTTTACCAATTCCATTTTCCAATGATGCAGCCCAACTGAAGAAAATAATGCAGAGCGTGGTTTCCGGCAAAACGGAGGAAGAAAAAGATAAAAAGTTTAGCAATATACAAGAAATTATTACGCTGATCCAGTTTGCTAACGACGAGAGGGATTATGGGATGGGCCTTGAACTTGCCATTGACTTATTTTGTTTTGGAGATGCTTACTTCCATTCCACCGTTTCGTGCATGCTGCCATTGGCGTATGAACTTTTACAAAGGCCTCAATTTGCAGAAATTGCGAAAGTACGACACGTTTATTATTAGTTATAATATTATTGTATTATAATAGTATTTTTTTAAAATAATATTTGTATCTTTTTCAGGCTCATTTAAAAAAGCGATCAAAGTCCTTATCTTAAGTATTTTTCATACATGGTAAATAAGTTGTATTGTTTCTAAGAAAGTAAATAAAATGTGATGAAGATATTTTCATACTGCGAAATGTTATATTTTCTGCCATTAAGCCACGTTCTCACGATGCCACTGAAATGTCGCGTTTTGTGTATCATAAAAGCAACATGTCGTGCCTTTTCTTCGGCTCCAGAACCGTTTTTCGTTGATTTTTAATTTTTCTTAATATTTTGTTGTACTTATGGATTGCCAGAATTTTCTATCGCAAATATTTTATGCTGTATAATCCATAGACGAGCAAAAATGCCGTTTCAGCATTTTCCCGGGGTTTTTCCGTTTTTGTAATCCGCACGATGTTTGTCCCACAAACATGTGATGTCGATGATATTGTTCCCAGAACTTAAAAATATCAAATGCGAGTCGAACACTATTCCAAAATTAATTTAAAATTGATTTCAATTAACAAATAAAAAGTTTCAAAACGACGCACATCTATCGACTGCTCTTCAACGACTAAATCCCGCCACGATTCCGCAAAAATGGCCGTTCACACGGTGATAATTGCTGCTAGTGCAGTGATATCGGCGTCAAATATCCAGAAATTTTGATAGGCGACGTTGCCTGAATCGATGCTGTGACGTCGGTGTCCACGTCAGACTAATGCGACATTCGATGCTAAATTTGCATGTATAATCAACTACGTAATCATAAGTATCAGTTCAAATCTCGTTTTTCATTAAAATGAACAAATTTCAGGCGTTTGTAGTTTCTTTTTAATAAAATCTGTGATAGAATAATGCTAATCCACTAAATCAACTAAATCAATAAAATGTAAAATAAGACATATAATCAATTGTTTCATAATCATTGAAATTAACCCTGCTTTTTAAACATAGGTTTTTATTTCGAAAAATGATTTTAGATGTTTAATCATGTTCTGTCCAATTTTATAACGTTTTTTTAATAAATAGAAATGGCGCCAGCATTGAAAAATAGTAAAAATCTAGGTTAAAAAATCAGGTAGTCCAGCAGCCTTGAAAATTGTGAAAGTGAGGAAATATGATTACATTTTTAGGACCTTGAAAAATTTGGTATTTATCTTAAACATCAGTTACGAAAAACCCTAATTTTTTCAATTCATCAAGAACATTTTTTCGACGTTTTAGAAACATATTGCGCTAATTGGTTGATCTTGGCAGAGGTCCTTGAAATATACGTTAGTGTTACAATAAATTTACTGGACACCCTACAAATATTATTTTCGTGCGTTAAAAAAAATGCACGTGTCAAGCATCCAAAATGGAACACAAATGTGCTCCATGATGTGTTCCAAGTGTGTAGATGAGGTAAGTTGATATCATTTATAATAACGTGATTTAACTATTATTTGTTATAGCGTTTTTGAACATGTTTACATTATAGGCATGAATGTCGTGGCCACCTTAGGTTTATTTTCCATTTTTGCCATTCGTTTAATTTGTGATTACAGAGTGGCCTTACAGAGTGTGATTACAAACGTTGAACCTTTTTCATAAATTCATAACTTTTTTGTTTTTTATTCAAAGTAAATCCAATTTTTCACAAATATAGGACACTTTGAGTACAAATTAAAATGGCTGTTTTGTTTGTACGTTTGTTACCTATATTTGCACAAAATTGGATTTACTTTGATTAAAAAACAAAAAAGTTACGAATTTATGAAAGTATCCTCTTTTTTTGTGGCCACTCTGAACATAATGGATCAGTACTTAATAAATAGATCTTTGATAAATTCCACCTTTATTTATACAATAAACTACTTTTTAGCCTGAATATAATGATATCAAACAGACGGCAGAGGTCAACATACTACTTTATCTGATACCTGTCTTATGTGTACAGACTTGTCCTGATTCAAATTTACATTTTATTATGTCTTAAATTTTTTTACAAAACCTAGTTATAACTATTGACAAAAACGTGTTTTATATAATCCTGCATAATAACTGCTTCTGTGAAATATCAGGTATTTGGTAACATCCCTTGTCATTATTGGAGAAGTAATTTCCTTTAATCATATGTCATCAAAATTGGATTTTGAAAAAAACTATAAAAACTGGCTTTAGAAGCTTATACATGTATAACCAGTTTATTTCATTGTCAAACCCAACTTTATTTTGTAAAAAACTTGTCTTATTATATTAACGTAATAATGACGTTTTATTATAATGAAGCCATGCAAAAAATTTTAATGGAATAGGCAAAGTCTCAACCATTTTAAAAAACATTTATTAAGATCTGCCTGTGTAGGTTGTTATTACAACTTCCATATGGGAACTTCAAAATGTACACCTTGATGACTAGTTTATGCATCCTGTTTATATATGCAAACAGTGACTACTGTACTCTTTATCTAAAACGACACTTCAAATGTACAAGTCTATACAAGTAAGTTGTACTAAAGTTGAAATTTCAAGTTTCTACACATTAATAAGTGTTTTGTAATGAGGTAGAAGTAATATTTTGACGTCATTTATTTCATTATTAGGGAATAAGTTCAGTAGGGGCTTGTAACGGCTAACGGCTGTACATCGGCTTACGTGGCGGTGTAACGGCTTACTCCAACTTTTCATAAACTTGTCACTGACTCAGCCCGTCGTTTTTCGGTTTTTTTCTAAATAACTATAGAATTTTATTGAAAAATTACTCAAAGCTGACATTGTGTATAAAATACAAAATGAAAACAATGAGCTGAATGGTACTTTACCTACTGGGGAATGGAAAACAATATTTTTTATGAACAGTATAATGCTAACTTATACTTCAATTGAGACTTTAAAATTAAAACTTGCAACTTTATAAGTTTGATGCTTCATTCACCAGAAGATGATATAATGCCTGCTTTTGGCAAGTTTAGAAGAACATATCTGGAAATATGATCATGTAATTAAAGAAGCTATTTATACAGAACTGTTAGCAAATAAACCTTTTAGTGAATCTGGAGAAATGAAGGCCAGACATATACATATCTAGTACAGAAATAAGCCTAAGTTTAATTTCGTTGACCAAACGTTGGGCCAACGACATTCATTGCATATTCATGTATGATGTGTTTTTTTTTCACCAAAATTTAATCTGTTGATATCAAACCAGATTCTGAAAGATCCACTTAATTGTTTTTTTGAACTCTGACGCAATTTTGCTATTATCCTCAACCATCTTCTGGTTGATCTTTGTTGTTAATTCCTGGCCTTGACCCAATTAGGTATTATATTCCGTTTAATTTTCTAATCGTCATGTAATTATACTCAGTATAGTTTATACAAATTGCAGTATGGTTCAAATCCCTAATCCAACCTTTGAGTTTTCTAAAAGTGGTTGATGAGTGAATGATTTTTTTGCACCTTTTATAAATATTTCAATGCTCTTTTTGTATAAACATCAAGGTCTTTTCTAATCGATTTTCAGAGAGTACGAGACAGAGCAATGAATTTACCAAGAAACGATTGCACAACGTGTCGCAGTGAGGCTCTTGCACAAATGCACGAAATAGTCAAATTCTAGGCTCTTGGAAAAGCTCTTTTATCTCCACAACTCAGCATCTACAAGCTCATTTTGTACACAACTGTCAGCAGCAATGGAACCACCCATAATGTGGGAAACAGTCTGTGGGAATACATCCGCTTTCTGGGTGAGTCTTAATCGATTTTCTTGTGCTATATCGATTATATTATAATGCAATTAAACCATTTTTATATCCTTAATTGGAGTGAAAACTCCACTTTTACCAAAAATGATTTCAAAAATTTAATGCATTTTGAGACGAATTTTTTCCAAAAACCTGCTTTAAACAAATTTTTTCCAAAAACCTGCTTTAAACGAATTTATTGGAAACATATGGGTATATTCGAAGGTATATATTGCATCAGGGGTTGCCTAGCAACAGAAGCCCAAGGTCCATCCCTTATCTGCATTAGCGTTTTTGGGGGCATTGTACGAGGGGTTTGGGAGTTGGAAATCATTGCTGGTCAACGGTGATGATGATGACATTATTGATTATCAAAGCTAGCCAAATTTGCTATTTTAGGTTTGGTTTATACAAATTTTTGTACTGAAGAATGAATGAGGAAGCCGGCCCATAAAAATGACATCAAACCTGCTTCAAGGTCTTTAAAATGTTGCAATCATTCTAAAAGCGGTTTGTTTCAGGTGCCAACATGATGTCAAAAATAAGCCATTGTAATTTCGAGGGTAAAAATAAAGAGGTACATAGCTTCAACCATGAAAGTTGTAGAGACGGGCCAAATATCCTTGAAACAAATTTTACCTTAGGGGTTTGGGTTCATTCCCCCCACTGATGAGGAAGAGAGTCGGTGGTGTAACTACAATTAATATTTGGGTCCAGAAGTAACATTTAATTTAGGTCCCCCCTCAATAGCTGATATTTTAAGATCTACATATCACTAAAGAGCTATAATCTGTATACTTTTAAAGTTATTAAAAATTTAAATTTGGAAATTTCACAAACTAATCCTGATACAGTTTATAAGCGACTTTTAAATAAAAATATCAAACTAAAATTATTTTTGTAGGGAGGTTTTGAAATTTGCAGTTTGTATTTTTATCAATATGTGCATATTTGCCATTCAAAATTGATAAATGCATGTGGTCAGGGAATGGATTTCATCAAAGCTGAAAATTGTTGCTTGACCACAGTTATTGTTAAGATTTTCGATTTCGCACGTATTATTTCATGTTCAGCATAAATTTCAAAATTTCACGACTTTAACGAATTTCTGATATTTCGGTATTAATTGGGTTTTTTGCTTGAATTGGCTTGGTTTAAGCCGTCAGTTTGGTCTTTTGACTCCCTTATATTATTCATGGAAATATATCATTTTGTACAGGAATTTTTTTTTTATCTTTCATGAGATTTCAGGAGAAATTTCATGATTTTCGTCCTTCTTTGTGTAAAATGTTCTGTAAACGTACCTTGTGCTGTTAGCTATCCACATTGATTTATAATTGAAAACAAAACATATATAAATTTTAGTCTCATTGTGATTATAATTAAATACTGGTATTTATCAGAAAAACTTTGTTTCACATTTTCTAAAATTTCGTTTTTTCCAAACAGGATTACAACAAGTCCTGGAACACAACAGATCCAGAGTTGACAGAATGCTTCAGAATCACTGTTTTGGTGTGGTTTCCCTGCTTAATTTTATGGTTATTTTTACCCCTGGAAATTTTCTATTTGATGCACAGCAGGTCTGGGCATATACGATGGAATCTTTTAAATATCACAAAACAGGTATGTTAACCCTTTCCCTTGTTCCATGCAAAAGTTGCAAAAATACGAGGGGTGGTCTAAATGTATTGCATATTGGTTTATTATTCGAAAACCAGATGTCATACTAAAAAACTGAAATAGCCATTTTAAAGAGCAGGAAATTTGCTATTTTTCAATGTAGGACACGAGTTCCTGCTCTTTAAAATAGCTATTTCATGTTTTTTGTACGACATTTATTTTTCGAATAATAAATGAATATGCAAGACTTTTTGACAGCCCTTCTTAGTACATCAACGTTCAATATATTCTATGTTGTTTTCCATTTCAGATTGCATGCACAATCTTAATTATACTATCTATTGTAAAGCTAAGCGTTGCAATTTATTATTATAACCATGGAGAACAAATTTCATTGGCTGAATTTTTGAGCCCAACTATAATGATGTCATCTTTCGTAAGTATTTCATTTGTTCGCTATTGGTACATTTGAATTCAAATCTTAAACGTGATTATGTTTTTTTATGTTTTAGATTCTAACAAACTCAATAATTTATTGCGAGAGGAAGAAAGGAATACAATCGTCTGCATTGCTATTCTTTTTCTGGTTACTTCTTACCTTATCAGGGACCTTGACGTTTCCTAGTGTATTACATCAAGCTTGGAGAAGGGTAAATTAGATCAGATGTCCAAAATTTGCGTGCTGCTTGAATTTAAAAACGTTGATAAATACGTTTCATGTTAATTTTTTTTCAGATGGAGCCAGAAGACAGAATAAATTATTCAATATTTATGATGCAATATCCTTTGATAATATCACAGTTCATTTTTTCGATGGTTAACGACGCAGAACCTCTGTATCGCAATCATGATGATATGGAAGATGTAAGCAAAATATTTACGTAATATTTAAGTAATTCATGTTTTTTAACATACAGAAATATTATATCGTGTTTTCTTCGTTTCAGGCAGTTTCTCAGAATTTTTTGAAACTTTCTTTGAAACATTTTAAACTTACAAAACATTCTTTGAAACTTTTGAAACTTTCTAAAACTTTTTTAAACATTTAAAACTTTTGGAACCTATAAAAATTTCTTTGAAACATTTGAAACTTCTGAAACTTATTAACATTTCTTTGAAACTTTTGAAATTTTCTTTGAAACATTTTAAACTTATATACAAGACATTCTTTGAAACTTTTGAAACTTCTAAAACTTTTTTTAAACATTTGAAACTTTTGGAACCTATAAAAATTTCTTTGAAGCATTTGAAACTTCTGAAACTTATAAAAATTTCTTTGAAACGTTTGAAACTCATAAAACTTTCTTTGAAACGTGTGAAACTTCTGAAACGTGTGAAACTTCTGAAACTTTTAAAACTTTCTTTAAAACATTTGAAACTTATAAAACTGTCTTTGTAAAACATTTGAAA
>JAQGAE010000539.1:0-34160 GCA_034696685.1 Julus scandinavius | reverse complement strand
AAGATTTTCAATAACGTATATCTTCATAATCACCATTTCTAAAAAATTCGTGGACATTTTGATAAAAATAAATCGTTGTTTTTTAAAACTTATCAACATCTTATGACTAAAAGCATGAAAACTACGTTAAATCGAAGATGAACTTTTTTTGCTCCAAAAATATTGATTGTTTTAGTAAAGAAATTTCTGTTAAACTTTGGAAAAACACACAGGTGTAGGATTTCTGAAAGTTCATTATTACTGGTATTATTTAGTGGGAAGAGCAGGAATGTAGTCCCATTGTAACTGTTCTTTATCACAATAACATTCTCTTATCTTCTTAAAGTAAATATACCAAAGCTGAAAAACTGGGAAGGTCAATGTTTCTACAACGAGATATTGTTGAGGAGGTAAAAAAACAATAGAGGTAATCAGGAAGTACAAACGAAAGGATCACTGACACTTAAAACGAAAAAAAAAGTGAAAGGGAATTCATTAGCCTGCATTTTACGCAATTTCCTATTTTTAAAGGTTATCTTAGATTTGGCCATGACCTGACAAGAAAACTGAACTAACCTGAAGAAAGAATTACTTTTGCTAGATAATCGTTGTCTTGAAAGTGCTAAATATAGCTTACCAAATTAATCACCAGCACTTTTTTTTAAATTTTATTTTCTGTTTTAGAATAATATAAATAAAGTTGAAATTTTACGTGGAAGTAATTCTTTTAAATGAATAAATCAAAAAATGACTTGGAAGTTATCTCCTAGTAAAAATCGTATAATACAAGAAATCAAAACTGAAATATCGGAAGCTATGCCAAAAATTGGTAAAACAAAGTAGTTTTCACATATTATGTTTTCTTAAACTACGGATTAGGAGTCTAATTACAACAGAAGCAATAATTTCTCACTATTATTCCAAAGTTTATAGGAATCATATAAATCTACTTAAAACGAGAAGAAATGCCAAATTGGAAACAACGTTTCTCGTACATGTACCTAATGCATAGGAAGAAAATTAAATTTCGAAAAACAAAATGCATGTATTTTATAATACAATGACGTGATAATTCGACATTTTATACTCTTACTTAGACAGGGTTCCCCCACAAATAAAATATTCAACTTCCCTGACGTTTCCAGGTTTTAAAAAAAAAATTCCTGACCAACTAAAACTGCTTTAATATTGGAAGAGCTAACGTTAAAAGCAGAAAACTTGCATTTTTACTAAAAGTGGATTTTTATTCCCGAAAAATGCAATTTTACTGCAGAAAATTTGTATTTTTTACTGGAGAAAAATTGCATTTTTAACACAGAAAAATCGGATTTTTATTCCCGAAAAATGCAATTTTACTGCAGAAAATTCGTACTTTTTTCTGAAAAATAATTGCATTTTTGCAGAAAGTAAGATTTTTACTGCAGGAAAATCGGATTTTTATTCCCGAAAAATGCAATTTGGCTGCTGAAAATTCGTATTTTACTGGACAAAAACTGCATATTTACCACAGAAAATCTGATTTTTAAAGCAGAATAAACAGATTTTCAATCTCGTTCAAAAAGGGCCGAAATAGAACATCCAGATGCAAAAATTACCATCACTAGTAGAAACCTATTAAGGCTACTTTTCCCCTCATTCTGTCCATATGGTGTCCAAAGCCCAGTAAATTCATTTAAGCGTTTAAAAGTTCAACAACTTTTATATTAAATTTCCCCAACTTTTTCCCAAATATAACATTTTACCTTGACTTTTCCAGGTCTTTCCAACTTCCAGGTTTTCCAGGTCTGGGGGAACCCTGTACTAAGTTAATGAATTTAAAGTAGATAATTTAATTGTCGACCTGGAATATGATAACTACTTAATCCAGATGATATCCTATGTTAAATATAACGATAACATTACAAACGTGATATGTTTCAGACATCTTTTGACCTTCACACCAGTCGTGACCCTAACCTCTTGTACGCCGTTAATTGTAGTAGTTTATCGACCAATGATGCACCTGTTCAAAAAAGGTAAAGAGGAGGAGTCCCCAAGGTATGTTTAAAAATGAGGTGCAATGGCCCTCAACTTGGCAGACATCCATAGGTTTAAGAGGAAGGAAAAGCATAACAACTCACTTGCAAACATGCATATACAATTATCCATATTAGCTGTGACTTTGGCCGTCCTGTTTAATGAGGTAAGTAAAGAACTTTTATTTCACTTTCAACAACAAAACTTCATTGAAGTGACTTAAAAAGAAGAAATATTCCTTGTTTTCTAAGTCCTAATTAATATCAAATCGTGAATTTTGGTTAGAGGTTCCATGAAATTCAGATATAAAACTTTTACTTTCACCATGATTATAAGTGACAATACCAAAAAAAGCAAATCTTATTCCTGCTTATTTTGCTGCTGTTATGTCAGATATTCGTAAAATTTTGCCAGAAGTTTCAAACTGGAGCTGACATTTCTATAGGATTTTGTGTACAATTTTGTCTGAAATTTTCATGAATTTTCATGGATTTCAATGGCGAGGAAGGCTTTAAAATATGGCGCGATAATATTTCCATGTTATGTCACTGAAATATACACTGGTTGTGTCATAAAAAAATGTATTCCTTTGGATTTTGAGTTCTAATTCAATGAAATAGTATGAAATTTTGATGAAATTCTATGTAGCTGATGAAGGCTTTAAAAGCAGGACAGGAATAGTATCATTTGCCATCAATGAAATGTTGATTACTCGTGTTATCCGTTTGGTTAATTATAATAAAAATATTAAACATTTATGATAGATATATACAATTAATCAAGTGTAATCTGTATTTTAACGGGCGCTAATTGTTTTTCAGGTGGCTGCCCAGGTTCGTAAATGCTTAGATGATAAGGACTGCAATGCCGATGAATGCTGTGCCCAATCATTTTATTTATTCAGGTATTATCAAACTTAATAGTAGCCCCAAGTTACAACGTTTGAAGGCAGGGAAAAACACGCTAGCAACCGTTTTGCATGTTGGTTCCTTATTAATGTAAATTCGTGTTGAGAACTAACGACACAAACATTTGTAAAAAAATGTTTTAAAAATGACAACATCACAAGTACAATTTTTGTGATTTCTACAGGCTTCCCCCACAAATAAAATGTCCAACTTTCCTGACTTTTCCCTGAATTTTTCAGGTTTAAACAAATTTCCTGATAAGAAAAATCGTATTTTTACTGGAGAAAAATTGCAATTTTACTGCAGAAAAATCTGATTTTTATTAGAGAAAAATTGGATTATTATTAGAGAAAAACTGGATTATTATTAGAGAAAATTTTTATTTTTATTAGAGAAAAATTTGATTTTTACCACAGAAAATCAGATTTTTAATGTCAAAAATTGCGATTTTACTGGATAAAAATTGGATTTTTACTGCAGAAAATCAGA
The DNA here is from genome assembly GCA_034696685.1 of Julus scandinavius. Lineage (NCBI taxonomy): Eukaryota > Metazoa > Arthropoda > Diplopoda > Julida > Julidae > Julus > Julus scandinavius. The sequence goes on along the minus strand of JAQGAE010000539.1, from coordinate 30,768 downwards.
TATTGAATGTGAAAAATTGCAATTCTTCAAGTTTAAAAAGGGCCAAAATAGAAGAAATTCCAGATTGAAAAATTAGTGGACGTTCTATACCGTCTAATGACTTTCACCCTCATGCTGTCCAGTCCAGCAAACCCACTTAAGTGTTTCAGAGTTCAACAACTTTCATATTGAATTTGCCTGACTTTTTCCAAATAATAAATCCAGGTCTTTTCAATTTTCCTGACAATTCCAGGTTTTCCAGGTCTGGGGGAACTCCCCAGAGGACTGGAGATCCCAGCATTTGCTATGAACGCAGTATAATGAATCATATGAAACCACTACCCCACCAAACAAAGAATTAACAAAATTGTGCTCACTACGGTGTAGAATTTTACATTTACGATAAAAACGTAACACTAAAACTGAATTTTGGTTTGAAAATTAAGCAAACAAATGAAATATTGAATTGTTCGCCCCATTTTGAGGTCCTCTCCAAAAAATAGGGATATCCAAACCACCTGGACCCCTTCCATGGTAGGAATTGTTTTCATGGCACGGATATCATATTATTTGTCTCCTGTTAGGTGCGAGAAACGTGGTTTTAACATTGGGGACAGCTGTGGTTTGTGCGGATGCGCAAATGGCCTGACTTGCAGCTCAGAAGGAGTAAGGGCACTGTGTCCATTCGATGTGTCCATTCAAAAACAGTCGTAGTTGTATCACTAATAGCAATACGTTCATTATCTCCATGTTAGCTAAGCCAGTTTCGGATCTTATCGGGACGTGGGGCTTGCGGTCACTCGCCACAACCAGGACCCCAACCAGCGCCGCAACCCCGTCCACCCGTTATTCCTAAGCCCCGTCCCGAAATAGTTACCGTGCAGCGTCCAACAACGACACGACCACCTGTCAACTGCAACAACAGTATTCCAGAAAAGAAGCCAACCAAGATCAAATCTGGCAGTGACTGGCTGATCAGAAAACCAGGGAAGAACCATTTTTATGAAACTTTTCAGCCCATCTATGAACAGTTTGTGGAATTTGCAGTTTCTGTGGCCGGCATAACGTTAGACGATACGACCGAACCAGCCTTGTCAGCCACGACAGAACTAAGCAGAGATTAGACCAGGTCAGCATTGCAAACAGCGCCACATCCACCGTAACTTTGCGACTCCACAATCGAAAAATCAATGATTCCCCGATATAAATGGCAATAAGAAATTGTTGTATATAAATGACAACTTCTTACACTTGTAACTGAATCCTGCTAAATTTACCATTGCGCAAAAGGAACGTTTTAGAATTTATCAAAAGTTTTGCTACTAAATGCAGCAAAGCTACTGTTTCGGTCAGGAAAACTAGGGGGTCAATCACGTGATTTACGCATAGTACCCCAGCAGCAATGCAGTTTGTAGTGCTGAAATGGTCTGAGCTGTAAAACAAAAATTGCATACAACAACCTGACTTTATGTTTACAGAATCGTGACTTTCGATTTTCTCTTATGGAACAACGGCATCATTTTATATCAACAACTCATCCGCAATTCCTGGGAAGGCTCACATCTAATTTATTGTATAGTCTGGGATTATTTATTGTGGTATTCACTTGGATTTATTTATCATGACATAAAACATTTTTTTTAAAATATTTTAGTCTCGCCAATTTTACTTGTACGTGTAATTTTGTTAGAAATTACAGCCAATTCCAGTTAGATGCAATCAACGGCATGATTGTGATGGTAATGGATTGCACCAACAAACAGGTTGTTTGTTTGTTTGTTGATTTTTAACGGTGGCCTATTTCTGCAACACGAGCGCTAAACACCAAAGTAGGAGTTAGAAAATCGAATCGCAGATCTGTTCATTACGGGATATTTCCTTAATCCTGCTTTATCGAACGCACGGTCGAGTGGGTTACGTGCTTGCCTCTCGAACCTTCCATAAATTTTCTTATTATTCTTGAATGCATGAAGTAAACAGATTCCAGTTACAATTTAATCAATGTCCAGCACTGTTTGACCTGCATATTGTGCAATAGTAACAGATTGCACCAACTGAACAGATTCGCAAGAGTTTTACTTATTTTAATATTTATTGAACACAGCAAGTGTCGTTACCTCACATTGCGGTGAAGTATTTCACTATAATCTACCAAATTATGTTCAGAATTGCAATTAAGGATTGCTTTCAGAATTACCAGTGCTAAAATATAGCAAGACAAAGCTAAACTCAATTGGTATGATAAACAACACAGCTCATCTAAACATTATTTAAATCAATCTTATCTGCTTATAACCGCAACCAATACATGCTCGCTCGTACACGGGTGTAATCGGGTAATGCCTCGGTCGGTCCTGTGAAAACAATAAAACCAATGAGTACAAGTATATCTTTAGAAGAAAAGCAGCACTCGATGCATGTAGAAAATGCACACAAAAAAGCTGCTGCAATAAAACAAGCAGTACCGAATTATTCAAAAAACTGAACTACCTTCATATGTTTAAGTAGTCTACAAAATTTTAAAGAAAACATTGCTTACCAATGGCAGCAACAGCAGGACATCGGTCGTAAATGTAATGGGTACAGACGTCTCTTACAACTTTTGCATTGATGGCCTTTTTTTAAAAAAATTACCAAATTATACATATCAGATAACAAACGGAAAAAATTGCTATCAATCGCCAATACAGCTATTTTCATGGGGTTTGGGTGATGGTTTTAAAAATAAATCCATTAAAATGAGGCTTTCAGTATCTCAAAACCAATGTGTCTATAGGTCAGTACGCACCAACGACACATTCAGACACAAAAAACATACACAAAAAACCTTGGTGTGTCCAGAAGTGTTTGCGAAACAATGTGTCGAAAACGGCCATTTTCTGACATATTTTGATGTTTCTTGATGTGTCATTTTGATCGCTCTTGAGGCGGTCCGGATCAAAGGAAAAAATGTGTCTGAATGTTTCTTGCTAAGGCGCTTTTGCCAAGGACTCTACATGATGACGTAGAGCATTGCACCATGTGCTTTTAATTTTGAAATATATCCGCGAAATTCACAATACTTTGTCATATACAGCCGGTGACAAAAGCGCCGTACCAGCCATATGAAGCTTCGTCTTGTTTCAAGAAATGTGTCTTAGGTGCATACACTCGTGTTTTTTCCCCGTTTTTTACACAATTTTGAGACAAGTTTCGAAAAATACGCTAGAAACTTTGTTTCAGTGTTTTTTGTGTATGTTTCTTGTGTATGTGTATGTTTCGTTTGGTGCGTACCGACCTTATCGTGTGAACGTAACTTTGGTGTTCCATAAAAATACAAGCACAAATATTTCAAAACTTACATCTATGCGAGCATCTAATTCGGGAAGTGGAATACGACGTCCATAGCAAAGCATTTGTCTGGAAGGATTATAACCACATTATGTGAATTGCTCCGAATGTTAAAAATCTGTCAAAATCAGAAACATCCGACAACGTACCTGCCAATATCTTCGCACACAGGCGTAGAGCCATCCAACTGCAAAAGCATGTTAGTTCTTAATAAATTCTTAGCTCTTTGAACTTCAAACTCGGTAACACTATTGCAAATGCGCATCCTTAAAGAAAAAGAAAGAAAACTTGTCGTTCTTAAGAACATAATATAATGGCTAAATAAACAGCAAATGGCATAACTCAAGATTTGAAGCATGACCTACCATTCACTTTGCAAATTATACATCATATCTTCGATTTGTAGCCCTCCGCAGACAAAATAAATACCCCTTGAAGGAAAATTTTGATTAGGGGCAAAGCGGCGTTAAACTGCTTTACAGCCGGTAACAAATTTCAAAGTAAACCATACCATAGTCCGGTATCCTTGTAGCAGGTATTAAAAGACTGAAAACTATGGCATAGGTTGTCCTTAACAGATTCCTGCGCTAATCGGCTGGCAACATTGGCACCACCCCCGTGAGAATGATCCCAGCTTCCAATAATTGTGTTTGCTACCATAAGCGGCAGATTATCTGGGTTTTCCCACCCACAGCCTTCAACCGCAATTGCCACATGAGCCAAGGGCATGGAATCATCACGAACCCTGATTTCTGATCCTGTGAATCTGCATGGATGGGTTAATGGGATTTCGACGCCGTCGTAGGTATTCTTGATAGAGCTGAAATGTTGCTTGGCCAGCTTGGACAACTCTCCGTGGCTTACCCCTAATTAGAAACAAAACGTAAAGCTTATAAAAAGCCCCAAGTCAAACGTTACATTTCTAAACAAAAATTAATTGTCCCAATAAGATATTTTTAGTTTTCTCACAAATGAAGTGAGTTTATAATCCCAGCATGAAAATACAATAAAGAGACTAACCTCCAGATGCTGCCAAAACCATTCGGGATCCTTTATAATGGGAATTAATGTATTCCAAAATGTCGGACCGATTAATGGATCTAAGGAAGAAAAACAAAATTTACAAATGGTTAGTTAGTCAAGAGAGGTACTGTATTTGCCACAAATAATGATTTGAAAACCTACTTTATGTTCTGAGTGGGTCCTAGAATGGTTCGGCCAAGCGGTGTACCCTGATAAGCTGTCGAGTGTAAATGGTCAAACACAACTTCCTGTAGATTTGACTCCACCTCTTGCATTTCCCTCAGGATAACTCCTCGTTCCCTCTCAATCTCTTGCTCGCCAAATTTACTATTTTGAATAATATCTGCTAAGATCTCCACAGCTTTATTAACATCTTTGGACAGACATTTGGCGTAAAACACAGTCTGCTCCCGTGATGTGTAAGCATTTAAATGAGCCCCCATATTCTCAACCTCCAGTTCAAGGTCTGTCTGGGAACGCTTGGCCGTCCCCTACAAAATCATATTTTACAAATAATATGTCCGTTAAGAAATTAAGTCTAACTTCTCAAACTTTTCAATACAATTGATATTAAAACGTTTGCACACCTTAAAAGCCATATGTTCTAAGAAGTGAGCGACACCATTATTGTTTTCATTTTCATATCTACTTCCAGCATCAATCCACAGACCAACCTAAATTTCGTAGAAAGCTAAAAATTAATTGGGTTCTGGATAATTAAGATGCGAAAACCAGGAAAAAAGCAATTGCATACCGTGCAAGTTGGTAATCCGGAATCTTCCGTCGCCACTCTAACCCCATTGTCAAGAGTGCTTACTATTGTTTCGGGAACATTTACGAGACACTGCTCATAATTTGCAGCATTGGTAGCAGTGGCACGCCAACGACGAGGAACCTGAGACAAAAAAGAGAACACAATTGAGAAAAATTCAATACGAAATGAGCTTCGAAATAATCTTTTCGGAAGCAACAAAAACAACTAATGATATTAACTATGCTTAGTGTCGTTCAAGCGGTAACAGTCAACAGTCTTCTGCAGATGATTACATATTGTGGAATATTGCAAAAACTCCAAGGGTTACGAGAAATTACTGAAGCTTTTTAAGTAAGGGCAAAACTGCAATTTGTGTGCCCAGAACGAAAATTTATTTTGGGGCCCCTGCCGAAATTAAACCATATACCGAAAACACCTGAGTTACACCATAGTTCCCAACGTTCGTTAGCAAATAGTAACAAACCCATGTGAAATAAATTGCCTGATTATTAAGAACTGGATACTGACCTACAACAAACAAATAGCTGAACTATGAGAAAAATGAATTAAAGGTTATAAAGCTGTAATAGGATCAATATATAACAATCTCCCATTTTGGAGATGTGGATTTCAGTATAAAAAAAATCAGTATTGAATGTATTCCTTCCTTTATATAGCTCATATTTCACAAAATATAAATCCTCAAACGTTATTAAATTAAGTGAATAAAAATATTATGCAAATGTACCCAGCAGTATTCGTGACTATAAATAGTATATTTCTACTGGAGTACATACCCAATCCAAAGCCAGGTACAAGCTATACTACCGGTACAGTAATCACATAGTTTGCATATGCTTGTAGGTTAAATAATAGTAGCTAAACGTTTAATAACAACAATAACAACGCAATAATAAACGTAGATTGTACACAAGCACTACTAATTGTATTAAAATTTGCTGAGATTAAAACAGGCAAGCATGCAAAGTATAAATCGAAGGGCACTGCGAGGTCTGGCTCACTGTGCTTGAAAACACCAGCACCACAATAAATAAGATTTCTCTATAATTTGTGAAAATATATCTTAAATGTATTTAAGAGTGAACATAGCAATAAAATGAAGCACTTACCACTGAAGGTCGAACAAATTTGCTAAAAGAAGAAGTGAGCTTCAGCAAGCGAGACGCCATTTTTCGGAGCAAAAAGGCAAAGAGCAGTGCTGTCGAAAGGCACGTTCCAAATTCCTGTATTCCAAAGCAATTAGTATATATTTTAACATCCTGTATCTGAAATAAATAATAACTATTAAAATCTTAATACAGGGATATGCAATATGCATTTTATTAGTATATAATATTAATTTTTTTAAATATATCCTGGCAAGAATAGTTTGGCACCACTGGCATTCATGAAATCAATGAAATTTAAAAATGGCTGCCCACATGATCAATTCAACGTCAGCTAAAAATTGATTTCGACTGAGTAGTGACTCTAGTTCAACAAAACCGATCATGAGAGTAATTATAAAAAAGTTTTTATTCGAAAATATTCTTGTGACTTGAAAATTAGCTATTTTCTAGGACACAACACGGTGTTTGAGACGCGCGAAAACAAATGCACAGCATCCGGAAACCAAATTTTGAAAAAATAATATAAAAACCCAGCTAGGGAAATGGAAAAAATGTCTAATAAACCTTTGTACGGGTTTATACCTTTTCAAATGCTTCCAGTGGAACCTTATGGAAATAAACATTGTGGCAAGTACATTCATAATTAGCGGTAATACAATTGTTACACCCTCCAGATTTGGTTGAATACTGAAAACAGCTGGGTGTGCCTCTGGTCAAAGACCACGAATAATTCAGGAAAATTCACCTTTTTATATTTTGGTAATCATCGACATATTTTAGATTTAAAGGATTCACGTATACTATAAAATATATATTCTCAATATTAATATTACACGTAATGTTAATATTAAAAAGCTGTACAAATCTGCTCTATACTGGCAGGGTGATACCATATGGTAGCAAAGTTTACAAGAAATAAGATATAACTGTCAAATTTACAATTTACAATTTACAGTTCAAAGACTGCCAAAACCTCGTAGTGGCCATCGCTGTGTGGCAAACGAAGGCAATTTATATTCGTTTGGTGGTTACAACCCTCAGATTCAGCTGGATGACGAAGACTTACGAGACGATCCGAATTGGCCGGAATCAAAGCCATTATTCCGTGAAGTCTGGTCATTTGATTGTATTTGTTTGTGATGTGCATGCCGGCTGAATTCTAAACATTTTGTATTTTTCAAATGTTATCTGTCATTTAGTTGTGGAAGTTCAATTTTGCTACAAAATGTTGGATAAAATTAAAAACTACTGGGTTTGTGCCTCAAGAATTGGCTTCACATTCAGGTAGTACTTTGGTGTAATAAAAAAAAAAGACTTTTCAGCTAGTTTCTAGAGTGATCTCATTTTTTTTCTTTAACAGCTTTATTGTGTGGCCATTATTTGTTGGTTTATGGAGGCACGGGTGTCCCGTTTGGTCACAGCAGTAGCAACAAATTGCATTTCTGCGATTTACGGACTCTCGAGTGGGGAAAAGTGGAAACTACAGGGGAATGTCCATTGGAACAATACGGACAGGTAATTTAAAAGGCACTTGTATTAAGAAAAACGAGCCAATCTCATATGATGGAACATCGTAAATTTGTACATACGGGCGTTGTAAGAAATTTGCACATTTTTATAACTAGTGTTTATATGTGCCTCTTAATTACCAGGCTGTGACTTCCAATGGCAATCATTTGTACGTTGTGGGAGGTACAACAGGATACGAGTATTCGATAGATGTTCATCGACTAGATATGATCAATAGGACGTGGGAAGAGTTAGCAGCGCACAGCAAAAAGCCAAGAAAGAGGTACCCATTACACCATTAACTATGTCCGAATTCCAATTTATCAGTGATGGAAACTTATTTCAACATTATTGGATTCTACAGATACAGACATGAAATAGCTCACCATTCGGACCACTTGTTTATTTTCGGAGGAGGCACAGCTGCTGAAAGCTTTCCATTTCGTGAAGTGGGTTAACATAATTTCGATGAATTATTTTACTGGTTCCCATATTGTTCACTTCACTGCCATATTGGTACATTTGTCTTTCTTAGCTTCCTTGCTTCAATCTAAAATCATACACTTGGCACCGTGTAGCGACTCAGGCTGATCGTGAACTCGCTGAAGGTAATTTCACTTCTTTCACTTCTTGTAATGTAATCCGATGACTTCGTACGTCTCAGAAACTAATTCTATGCAGGTTATCCGGCTCCAAGACGTTGCCATAGTTTGGTTCATTTGGAAGAAAGTATGTTCCTCATTGAAATGTTTCTTGTCCGTTACGAAATTCCCAGAAATTAATTTCACATTTGTTTTTTTCTGCAATCCTTCCCAACGGCTATCACCAGGTATATTTATTTGTGGCGGCTACAACGGGGAAGAGATTTTCACGGACGTTTGGCGCCTTGATTTAAACGCATTCAAATGGAAACGAATCATTAACGAGGTTCCCCGTCCAACTTATTTTCACTCGGCTGCGGTGACGCCGGTAGGCTAACATGTTGTCCTCCAATGTTTTGCCAAACAGCACAGATTATGCAATCGTGTACTTTTCTTTTCTTCCAAATCAGAACGGGTGCATGTACGTGTACGGGGGCGTCACTAACGTCCAGGAAAACGCCCGCACCGCAGACATCTGCCAGATCTGGTTAAAAATCGCCTCTTTGAAGGAAATGTGCTGGGAGGCCATGCTGCATTATTGGCCACATCTGCCCTACGTTCCAAGAATAACTCTTCACAAAATAGGGATTCCAAGCACGTTTTTGGACCGTGTCGAGGAACAAGCAGAGTGTGGATGACCGAAACAACAACGGTTTCGACGTTTTGCGATCTCATAGCTGCATTGGTGTACAAAGAATGCTGCATTTCTTCCTTTTTAATACTCAATGCTATGAATCGTTGGCTAAATTAAAACCTTGAACAAGAACGTTTTTAGTGTTGGGATGGCAATGGTGGATTAACAGCATTGCAATTATAGATCTTATTGTTATAATGATGGATATTTATACTGGTGGATATGTTGAAAGCTTACCTCGATCTGTTTGGCATAAAAAAATCGCTTGGATCAATCTTAATTGTCTTTTAATTAGCAGAGGTGCCTGTTGATTCTATTTTGCCAAAAGCTTGCAAAAAGATCTGAAATTTGAATATCATATGTAATGTAATATCGAAATTGACCAACATGCTAAAAGATTTCAAAGCTTACAAATTTTTTGTCATATGATTTCCAATGAAGATGTCAATGTTAGAAGAACAAGTGGTTAGAAATTATAATTAAAAATCTACGTAGAAAATCATACAAGTTTTCAAAATTAGACAATTCAAATCTCCCTCCACACAAAAAAAAAAAACAGCAGACGATTCAAATGAAAAGGCGAAGGCCACATGACGAACAACACAATCATGTGATTCGTTTTTGTTTCTGTCACAAGTGACGACTGTTGACGATGGCGAAGTTAGCAACGTATTTTAATATGCTTTAACGGCGTAAGTTTTTGAATTAGGGCAAGATTTCGGTAAGTTTATGAGGTCAGGAAGAATGATATGACTATATTGGCATGCAAGTTAAAGGAGCACGAATTAAATATGAAAACTTACAAAGGATTTACCTAAAAACCAACCAGGAACTTGTTAGACATTTTATCTTATCGCATACTTTAGCGCTGATTGAAAGCATAAATAGTTTTTGGATTAGGAAGTAAAAATGTCTTCCAAGATGTCATCGAATTTACGGGCTTCGTCCACCTTCGTATGGTCAACCAGCAACATTTTAGGCAAAGGCGCCACAGGGGCAGTTTATCAAGCAATAAATAAGGTAGGCTTATCCTCGCAGCTGGTTTAAATTTAAGATCCTTGGGACTTGGAAATTATATTGAAGATTTCATCACTTATTGATGTGAGCCCATCAACGTGTTAGCTGCATGTGAATCGATTTTGATCACTAGTGTGGGCCCTCTGTGACGTAAGGTCCGTTGCCAAAATCAGCGCCATCTATGTTGAATTCGCAGCAAAACGATCTTAAAGCGTTTGAATTATGAATTTAGAAATTATTTGAACTGTGAAATTTGTATAACTTCATGAAAACCAATAGTCTTCCATGGCAGAACGTTGATAGCATCTTTTATCAATACACCCATACCTTGCTTTACGGCATAGATGTACGTTCCGGAAAAGTTGGCCGTAAAGTGAAAAAGCCGTATAACGAATCAATTATTTCTGCATTGTAATTTTCATATTTTTCCCTTTTTAAAAGAAGTGAAACCCATAAGTTGTTTTATTGTTAGCCAAATCCGACCTTGTTTGTGCAAATTGGGGTAATTTATCACATTTTTGACCACTTTCTTGAATTTTAGCATTTTGTATTCGCCGTATAACAAAATAATGTGGGCTGTAAATCGAAACAATGCCATAATTTAAAACGTCCGTATAGCAAGGTATAGGTGTATATAACTCGGCAAGAGTGCAAAAATTAAAAGTGGGAAATTCGAAAGTTAGAATTTTCTGCCTTCATTTCAAGTTTATTATTTTCTACAACAAAGTTCTGTTTTAATGCGAACGATTGACTTGTATTTTTATACAATGATAATAAATATGATACATTTAAACTATTTACTCATGCTCGCAAATGTCTGAATTGCGGTGATGAGGTAACTAATAATTGTATGATCAATATGTTTTCATTATTTAGATGACAGGTGAAGCCGTGGCAGTGAAAACTTTTAATCAAATGAGTCACATGAGGCCTCAAGATGTCCAAATGAGAGAATTTGAAGTTTTAAAAAAGGTTAAACAAGAAAATATTGTCAAACTACTTGCCATTGAACAAGATGTAAGTTGCTTCACATATTAACTTTGTCGGATGTAGCCTTGAAACGTATTTCAACGAGGAAACTGCCAATAACATACTTCATAGACCTATAAGAAAATGAACATCTTGATTATGTCAGCCAATCAAAAATTAATTAAATTGTCTCACTTGTCTTTTTAGACTGGTTTATCTGTATTGCTAAACAACATCATTTTTTTCAACATACTTAATTATAAAATCCAAGCAGTAGTGCGCAATTCTTCAGAGTATCAATTGTTGAATACGTTTGAGTATTTTCTAATCATGCATAAACAGTCTTCGGTATTCACTAATTTTACTCTTATTTATTCCAATTTGCCAGCTGGAAAACGGCAGCAAAGTTCTTGTTATGGAACTTTGTACCGGCGGAAGCCTATTTACTATTTTAGACGATCCAGAAAATACATTTGGACTGTGTGAGGATGAGTTCCTCCTTGTTCTAAAGCATTTAAGTAAGTGGACATAAGTCGAAATAGAGAAAATTACTAAAATGAGACAAGCATTTTGGATAATTTCACAAGTACATAAAATCTGGCAATATGTCAACAAACTTTCGAACATCCTTATATAGCTGAAGGCATGAAACACTTAAGAGACAACAATATTGTGCACCGAGATTTAAAGCCCGGAAACATAATGAAATACATCAGTGAAGATGGAAAGTCAATTTACAAGCTAACCGACTTTGGAGCAGCTAGGGAACTGGAGGATGACCAACAATTTGTGTCTTTGTATGGAACAGAAGAGTACTTGGTAAAACAGTCTTGTGACAGACATGATATATATATGTCCAAAAATTGCACAAACTCATTTCCTTCTTTTTATTTCTTAAGCATCCTGACATGTACGAACGTGCTGTACTTCGAAAGGTTGCCGGTAAAGCATTTGGGCCAACTGTCGATCTTTGGAGCATTGGTGTGACATTATATCACGTTGCGACGGGGTCGCTTCCCTTTCGACCGTATGGAGGGCGAAAAAATAGGGAAACGATGTACGTTACATACTTAAATGCGTCCTCTTTGATCTCTCCCAAAGCATAATCGAGCTTGTTTCCCGTTTAGGTATTGTATCACCACGGAAAAGGAATCTGGTGTGATATCAGGGGCGCAAACGTCCGAAAACGGTCCAATCGATTGGGGACGCGAACTGCCTTCCACTTGCCAGATCAGCATGTAAGCTAGAAATCATCATGTTTCTAGCCAACCTGTTATCATCACACCATAAAGTAATTCAATTTTGCTTTAGGGGTCTGCGCAAATTTGTCACGCCCCTGTTGGCAGGATTGATGGAATGCGACGCCTCCCGCATGTGGTCTTTCGACCATTTCTTTGCCGAAGCTTCCAGCCTGCTTCTCCGTTGTCGCCTGCACGTGTTTCATGTCGAAAAGTGCCGTTTGCTTTCGCTCTACGTTGACCCGACCGATTGCATCGAGGAAGTTCGCTGCCTTATCTTTGAGCAGACAGATCTTTCTCCCGATAGACAGATGCTGCTGCTAGATAACAAACGTCTGGAAGACATCGTGGGAAATACCCTTCCAGCACTGAATTATCCTCCAACGAGTCGTGAAAATCCGATATTTATGTTACCAAATAACGATTTTAACATCAGCCCCATGGAAGAGACACCCATTCGTAAGCTTAATCTCAACCCGTTCATGTGATCCCTCGTTCATTTTTCATATCGCTCACGTTTAACATGTCGATTTTCTTCTGTTTCAGCCAAATTTTCAGGTTTCCCAAACTTGATATCCATCGAGCAAGACTCCCTCGTTTGTAAATCCATATGTAGCGTTGGTTTCTGCGTGAAACGCTCTGTGGAACGCATTGCTCTATCCCACTCGCTTTTCAAATCCGTCGCATCTGCGCTTAAGTAGATATCCATATATAAACTTGATCTTTGATGGTTGAGCTTGTTATGACTTTTGCTCCGGTTTTTTTTTTAGCTTGGTTGTTGTGGCTGCCTTTGAGAAGTTAAAGTCAGATTTGGATTATGCGGAAGCCCGTTCCTGTGCTGCCACTCAAAAAGTGAAAATGCTCCACTCCCGCCATGCCACAACAAGTGCACTCTTAGAATTGTTTGGAACCCTGGATTCGTCGGTTGTGGAAGAAAAAAATAAACTTCAGCTCTTGGTCAACAGCAAGCAGGAAAGCAACGTCACGGTATTTAAACAACTGGATCCAAATATCTAATGCACTCTCCAGAGTGTTGCATTTAACAAATCTTTTGAATTGTCAAAGGTCAATCGCCAGTCGACTGCTGTTAGTCAGAGACTGAACACCAGCTATCAGAAGATAGTTTCGGAACAGCAATTGTGGTCTCAGTGGAAAGATGGAATCACTTACAAACAAGAATTGAACAAATGGTGAGCTCCTTTTTTACTGTCATTATGAATTAAAAATTTTTTAAGGTGACGAGGACCTACATACACACATGTATGCCCAGACATTTTTATTTTTAAAAAAATGCTAAATTGCCTTGTGATGAATTTATTGTCCGTTACTAAACTGAACCCCAAGCGTCTCTGACGCCGGCAGTCGAGTGGGTTACGTGCTTGCCTCTTGATCCTAAGATGCTGGGTTCACACCCAGGTCGAGGTTAGTTGGAATTTTTACGGATGGGAGAAATTCCTTAAGTGGTGGCTCTTTTGAATGAGAGTTCAAACCGAGGTCCGGTGTTGATTGTTGCATGCTAAAGACCCCTCGAGAGGGGGTGGAAGTCCCCCCTCGTAGGCAAAATTACCAGGTCGATGATGAAGGCTCATCCCCTAGCGTTGTCGTATAGCCCTCGGTTTGCAGAAATAGGCCAATGTTAAAAATCAACAAACAAACAAACCCCACGAATCTCCTGTGTTAAAATACAAAGTGAAAACTTAAGGTACCTTCACTCGTGCTTTTCATTTGCAGCCCTGCTCGTGCCTCTAGTTACGTACAAACTTTGAAAAGCTGCTGGCAACACTTGGCTCGCAATCGCTCCGTCAGAGGACTTTCTTACAGCGATGAGCAGTTCCACAATTTAGAAAAGTAAGTTCTTACGCTGATTGCATTTTATCACGCCTTAGGTGTCAGTCCCAAAATCGAAACCTTTCTCTCGGATCACAGGTTAAAGACACAAGAAACAAAACAGAAATTGATCCGTCTCCACCAGGACGAGTGTCAGGCTGCGCTTCGTGATGCAATCCAACATTTCGGCCAGTGGCTTGGGTGCGTTGATAGTGTTTTGTTCACTACGTACTTTTTAGATCCCTAGTTTCTCTTGTTCTGACACCCACATCTATCTATCTACAGCACTGCCCAGAGGACACTTTTGCATGCAGACATGATTCGTTCAGATCTGGAAAAGTATGTTGAAATGTTAAGGGTTCACGATGCCACTTTGGATGAGGTATGTTTTTGTTAGTTATTGTCAAAACTCAAAAACGACACCGCATAAGTAATAATTGTAAATTCAGGCCAACGAAACATACGATCACATGGCCCACGGACTGATCGCAATTTTAAAACGCAGTCGAGCAAACCAGCCAGAACCAAATCGAGAGCGAGAAACCGTTGAAAAGGAATCAAAACTATTTGACATAAACAAGAAAAAAATGACCAGATATTTGATTGACAGGTCAGTAGTTGTTAAACTGGGTTTTTTTCAAGGTTTTCCATGCATTTGGATTTTGAGAAAAAACGTATTTTTACATAATAGACTTAAAGAAGTGTCCGAATCACACGATGATATAATGAACGTGCTTATCGAAAATCACTCGCTGATGAATCAGTAAGTTACAGAAGCAACGGATTTGATAATGTACCTTTCTCTACAGATACTAATTCACTGTTTCTCTCCCGCAGAATGCAGTCTGCCTCATTGATGCTGACTAATCAAATCAAAAACGTTGAAATTGGCGAGGGATCCAAAGAGGGCAGATTGCAGATGTAAACCAACTTCTTTTTATTGAAGGTCACTACGTGCCAGTAACATGTGTGTCACCTCCTGCAACAGTATTCAGATAATTGTCTTACATTACAGATGTGTGTAAATTTTACATAATAAATCGGGAAATTGTTTATAATTTGTTACTATGCATATTCATGGTGTCGAGTAACTTTGCTAGAAAAATCTTGTGGCCCTTAACAGTCGTTAACCGTAAATTTGCTGATATGGGCACGAATTTCAACCTAACCTACCTACCGTGCGGCTACTATATCGTATCGCCGCAATCCTAGCTACTGCCCAACATGCTGCCATCCCTGGTCAGCCCGCCACGAACGTCCGAAAAGATCTCCAAACGAGTAATAACTCGTAGTGTCATATGAATGTCAGGTTTAGCATCCCCAGTAAGGGCCAACTTAAGGTATTCCTAACATAACAAGGAATTGGGATGCTTCCTTATGTACTAACAAAAAATAATCATGAAATAACCCGACACTTTTTAAAAAGGGCGTGATGGGCTGAGTCCTGTAGAACCTGGTAACATTTCATAGGTGCTAACAATGACATGATATTGTGTGGACCACATTGATCCGAAAGAAATGATTGTTTGTGTGTGGCCACTGCTTTTTTGGGAGCAAAATATTTGGATCTTGAATGTTATTGGAGATAAACAGAAAAATGCACAAACCTGTCTCGTTCCTTCACATTGGTGGTCCTTGACTTCAATCTTAAGAATTGGTCAACTGGATAATCTCCTAAATCAGAAGTAAATGCAGGTGATTATTTAATATTAAACCATAATGCAGTAACGCTTTTGTAAGCATCAGTTTCTTACCAGATTTTTTATCCAGGATTTTCTTGGTCCACAATTCATCTTCAAATAGCAATTTAAGAACTGGTACCTGCCGAGTTTCACTTGCAAAGTGGAGTAATTAAGATTCATTGACAAACGTACAAAAGATTCAGCGATGGGCGATTTAATATCGCAATTAATTCTGTATCATACAAAAAATCACTTTAGCGTTTTTCAGATTTTTCACTAATTTAACGGCACTTCTTGAGCTCTGACCGACCAAATATACAGGACGTCTGTAGGGATCCCCTAGAAAACAAAAGAAAAAAAAAAACGAGCAAAATCGAGCAAAAGCAACATACCTGATCAGCATCGCAATCAAACGGTCTTTAACGAGCTTCATCAATGTACGGAATGTTGAATTTGCACAAAATCATTCCTAACTTAGGGTTATGCAAAAAACACGTCATTATAATACGCTCATGTTTTTTTAGAATGCTATGGATATTTTTTTTATACTAGATTCAAATAACGGCGATTACACCTGAAATGATACACTTGTATCATCCAATTTTTAAATCACCCATAAAATTAGTGAATTGTTACAATAGCGCTTAGGTGGCGATTAAATTAAAGCACCTGGTTTGAAATGCTGACCATGTTCACTGATATTAACAGAAAAACGTTCAATCCCCCATCGTACATAAAATATGTGAATATAAAAAACTCTAATAATGGCACTTGGTATCATGATTCGTTCGGAATACTGATCGGAGTGATTTGTCATGCTGGTCGAGTAGCATTAATCCAGTATCTGCTTTTTTTAAAAAAAACACGTTTCTACAAAATAAAAGAATTGCCTAGCAATTCAGTGTCTATGTGAGAATGAGTAGCAAAAACCAAATAGTTATTTTTCTTTCCTACCACGATCAAGTGTTCAGGTGCGCCAACCTGATTTCTCAATTTACAAGCTCACGTGTTTGCTCGAGTATCTACTCGAAGGTGTAGAAAAATGCACTAATGGAAAAAAGGTAAACTAATTAACCAACTTTCACTATATTACTAAAATTCTAAGCTCAACCGATATTTTAAAGTGATGTGCTTAACTTGCGAGTTGGATAAATATAAGAATAGCTAGTCTCACTTTCAATTACAATATATATCGTTCGTAGGGCAATTTCGGGGATTTCAACACTTCAATAGTTTCGAAGGTTTCAAAAATAAATCTCCGATATGCCGAGATTCCTTCCACCTCAAAAACGTTTGGCATAAGAGGAAAAAATATGTGCTACATTTACACACCTACTAATTTACAATAGTAAATATGGAAGGTGCCGCACTTAAGAACTTGTCTTATAAAGCCCTTTTAATCCTTGCTAGCCTCACTTTAAAGGGCAAGTGACTTTCCATTGCCACGAGCAATCGGTCCTCAACATCTTTTTAACAGCTATTTACAAAAGCTCTTATTCATTTCCATCAAATTTCTAGAGGCATATTTTAGCAATTCCTCCAGAGTTCCCTTTCGAAAACTGTATTTCTGATAACTTTCGCTATTACTGTCGGTTTCGTGCGGCAACACAGAAAGCACCAAACACGGTGGCGAGGCATCCATCCTAGTATTTCGAGCAGGAATAATTTGTAATCTAATTGAAATTATGCATAACTATGGCCATTTTGTGGATTCTATGTATTTGAATCCCCACTTCGTAAGATCCTTGCATATTTTGTTTTTTTTAAAAGCATAATTAAAGTTTTATGTACAAGGTGGATATGTAGTTGATAAAATGATTCTAGGGCACTACTAAAACAGGAAAATTTGAACTATTTGGCAAGTTGCAGTGCAAATAATAACATCGTTGACAAGGAATGCCCCGCCACCACAGGCCATTTTTTCATCTTTAATTTCTGAAATGGCACACGTCTTCTTGGAAGAGCAAACTCTGCAATATGGGTATATAAAAACAGGAATTCTTCTAGTGATTAATCGAATAGAGAAGCGCGATTTCCCTATCCGATGTCATTGGAAGCATCAATATTGTTACACGTTGTGTTGTTACGTAACACTTTTCATATTATGAAGTTAATGATTTGCAACTTTCTCACAAACGAAGATTGCAAATGGAAGTTACTCGTCATCAGACGATGCTACATCTGTTTAAATGGATTATTGTGCAAATATTCCAACCACCGTATGATCATTTCACGTGGTAAATCATCAGAATGATTTTTTTGTGCAGTTCACGAAGCATACGTTGCTTAAGGCCAATGTGCAATTGACGTCACCTTGCATAAAAACTTGGTTATTGCCTCAAAGGTGATGTCCTCAGCAAAATTTGCATTTCCATCCTTCAAACTGAAGACGTGTATTGTGCAGCCACTTCTTTTTAAACCAAAGATGGCCGCTGAAGATAAACTGGAAGGGAATTAGGAAGCATAGCGCCACACGGTGGCTTTACTACACGATCTTCGTGTCCGTTAAAACTCGACACACAAAAACATGAGCAAAATTAACAGCTCGTCTGCTTGAGCTCCTTGCAATCGAGGACCTTCCGCAGCGTCTCCGGCGAGGAGTTTATTGCCAAGTTAAGGCTAGGCTTCTTCATGACGGGAGGTTTTGTCTTGACAGCTGGAGGAGTCCCGTGGGGCTTGAACGTGGAAACGGAAGTGTTGTGGGAAGAGGACGTGTGAGACGAAAAGGTCGGGGAAGAATCCATGGGTGCTCTGCAAGGAGAAGCAGGCGCCGAAACGGAACTTATGGGAAGCGGCAGCATAGCTGCATTGATGGACCGCACGTCCAGGGATATTGAAGGCGAGGTGCGCACACTATTTCCCCTGGTGGCGCTTTTCTTCAATGTGCATTGATTAGATAGGGCAAAACGTTCGGCCGCAGTCATTTCTCGTTCCTCGTGGCGCCCCTTGGACATTGCGGACGGACTGGACGTGTTGGATGCCGTTCCCACTGGAAGGTCCATCACCAAATCTGGGGTATCTTTGGACGTCAGAGGCTTCTTAGTTTGATTGTTACCACCTTCCAACGTCTTAATGCTAGAGTAGACATGGGCTAGCGCGTTGTCGAGACGTTTTTGCAATTCCTGGGGAGAATCTGCAGTTTCCGCATCATCCACGCAAGTTGATCCAAAATCGTCCATGTCGACCGTCGTTCCAGTTTCGCTTGTAATCGCCAACATTGTCTGTCGGTTGAAAATCAGTGTTACTTCACAGAATTTTAATGTTCACAAGGCGCCTAATACAAAACGGTAATTGCGTGCTATCAGACCGGAAAGGTACGTTCTCATTGCAACCAAAAATTTAATTTATCATGTTTCTAATTTCAAACTTAGTAAAGACAACATAATATTTAGGTTTTCCCCATGCGTAGAACACGCACGCAACATGCAACAAACTTCATAAATGATAATCTTCCCCCCTAAAAAAACATGCGTAATAAATTGAGGGACTTACATCTTTGGGAGGATTGCTTGTTGTCAGCGCAATGTTTATAACGGTGGCGGTCGATGACGCCGGCCTACGCATTGGATTCGTAGTCACCGGGCTTTGCCCACGCCTGATGGTTGCGACGGTGGGCGGAGAATCTTCCTTTTCCGCTCTGTTGTTGGCCGTGCGTATTCCGATGTGGGGCGTGGAAACACTCTGCGTCAACGGCAAATGTTTGATCCCAAAACCTCGATCTTCTGCCAATTTACTGGTAGATGCAGAAGCCTTGCACAAGGCCCCCACGCTTTCATTGGTGGAGAGAGAGTCGCTGCTGCTTGTTAATCGGCGAACGTTTTCTTCACTTCCTCCTTTTTCCTTATCCTCGTCACTTTTTATTACAAGAAATTAAAGATATTTAGATTTATGTTCTTCTCGCAATACGAAATACTATTCCATACTGGAAGTAATAGCCTACGTTATGTTCAACAGGATGTACTTGTCCGGAATCAGTCCAACATGACCCTCAAAGCTTCCCTTCCACCAATCGTTGGACACTTGCGTAAATAACGTCAAAGTGTCGCCTTTCTTAAAGCTCAATTCCCGTTCGGATCGAGCCACAAAATCAAATTGAGCAACAGCTTCCATCACTTGTAGCGTGTAATAATACGAAACAAGATATAGAACATTTTAAAATGAAGTCAAAAATACATTTTCCTAACACATCGTAAACGAATTTTTAGTAAATTTGCCTACCTTCAAATAACTGCAATGAAATATCTCGTTCCTTTAGCCCTGTTTCTGCGCATACAAAAAATAAGTCACTTTAAATATAAAGTTAACTGGGGCAAATTTAGAGTTTGAAGAAGACTCACCATCTTCATTAGATGCTGGATCCATTTCAGCTTCTTCACAGATTTGTTCAACAGGAGCATCTTCAACGTCACTGCAACAATTGGTTTAATCCATTAAATTAAAATGGAAAGTGAAAATAATAAAACTTGTTTAACAACTTCAAGACTCTGTTAATTAATGTTCTTCTTGACGGCTATAAACTGAACACTTACTTGACATCGGGAACATCGGAACTGATGTACTTCTCGTATACTGTCCCTCCGTCTTGTGGAAATATCTCCTCTTGATACATTATTATATTTTTTGCCAAATCGTTGACCAAATTTTGATACTGAACTTGATCTTTGTCCTCAGGAATTGGAAGCAATGTAGGACCAAAGCAAATTGCTAAATTGTACGGATCCATCATGTTCTCATCACTGAATTCAGACAAACTATTGAAAAAGAATGAAAACGATTAGCCAAAAACAACAAAAAATTGTTTATGCGGATGTAAAATTCATTAAGGTTCTTCTTACTGATTTAGAAATGCAAATAAATATCGCATTACGATGAACACTGGTCTCGGAAGACTGGTCACCAAATCTTTCATTTTTGCAACGAAACATGCTTTCGATTCGAGACCTGAAATTTGAAATTTCGAAATTAAAGACAACACTTACAGAAAGCGTACAAATAACCCTCACCGTGCCGCAGGAACAAAGATCAACAAGTTTATTGAAAAGTTGTATGTCAAAGAGTTGGCTCTTACGTGATATTTCCACCAATTGGTCAAAATAATAGATCGGAAACAGCGGCTCCAATAATTCTCTTAGATACAGCTTGAAAACACCAGCAACAGAATTGATGTCGCTGGCATCGGTGACGTCAGAGAGCGGATCTTCTCCTCGTTCGAATGCTTCTTTGAAATGATTGATTTCAACTTGTGCCCCGGAAACACGGAATATCCCCTGATGATGCAGCCCTTTTCAAGAAAAATACAAACCATTTACCACCAATCTTAAGCGAGTTGACACACCGAATCTACCATGGTTTCCAAAAGCGTTGTGAATTTTAAAGTCTTACCATACAGGTTAATTATGCGTATGCAACTCCTCATAATGAGAGGAATCTCCTGATTGGTTGCCTCCAAATACTCTTCCAAGCTTCCTCCGAATAACTTTGGCTGCCCGACTAAAGGCGTCCTACCGATCCGCTTTCTTTTTGGCTTTTGGGACAGGAAGGAATTACGATGAAAAGGGCGATTCTGCACCAAGGAAGACGTGTTTGAGGATGTTGTCGAGCCAGTGGGAGAAGTCGAACGAATGCTAGAGTCACCAGACTGACCCAAAGCATGCTTCATTGTGTTATATTTAGACTGGAGGCGGGCTGACAAATTACTACCCAGCGTATACTCGCGGAATTTCTATTTTGAAATAAGGAGGAAAATCATTAATATCAGGAGACTGCATTGGCATGTATGTATACAAAAGTGGATGTGAAATTTACATTGAGATAGAAGGCTTCAGTTTCCTGCTTGTCAGCTCGTAATTTCATGGTCACGGTTTCTGGCAATTTGGGACCATTGCGATTGCTCGTCTCCTCTTCGAATTGTAGCGAACAATCGTAATCTTTTATGTTTATCATATCCATCAAGGATTTCTCTGCTGTCTCCAGGGTTTTCCATACCTGGCGTAAATAATCGGGGAATACAAAGGCGTTAATAATAAGAGGAAAAATCTTTATTAGCGTAGCATGTACGGCGGATTATTATTTAAATCATCCATAAACGCATCGCTAATAATTGAATAACAGTTTTAACACATAGAAAACTCAGAATGATATCATTTATTGATGCCCGCTAAAGTAGAAAATCGTAATGGCTCTCCTTACCTCCTCGCTTTCAGTTTTCAGAGAAGTCAATCGGTTGCGCAGCTGGTGGAACCGCAATTCCATGTCATCCTGAATATTTTCATTGGAAATGACTTCGTTTTTCTGCAATTGAATATTTTTGTTCCGTTGTCAAGAAATTTCATGTAATTCAATTGTGGGATTTTTTCTTATTTAATTTATTCCATGTGTAAACTTTGATTATTGCTTTACTGTAAGGTTATGGGTCCCAAAGCCATCTAAGATCATAGAGGCACTAAGCAATAACTTTGCAATAAGCCATCCAGCCAAGTAAACATTTATTCTGATAAATGTGAAAGTTATTTAACAAATTTGGCACATTTGTTTACCAATAGATACGACCTTGTTGACATTTTGATTTTGTCATAGGCTATGTCTACAATTTCAATGACATACCAGCAGGTTACACAACAAACGAATCGAAAACACTATTATGCAACACCTTGCAATTATGAAAATTTAGATCCAGCTTAGGTTTAAAAAAGTTTTAAAAAGATTCTTACCTCGTCTCCTCTGTGTCCCTGAAATTCGAATTTCTTTGGAATCATGAATGCCGAATTGTTGAATTCCAAGAAGCGTTGTTTATCTTGCCTGCTGTCCAAATTGGACACACATTTGTAAACATTATCAATGTCCTGTTGGATGGCAATCCTCAATGTATCTTCAGCTGACACGTATGTCAACAATGCCCGTGCCATACAATTGTGAAATCCAAAATCCATACACTAAATTAAGCGAATAAATTAATAACATCCAAAATTTCATACATTTAAGGACACAAAGCTATAAATATTACTTACATCGATTAAATCTGAAAGATCATCTACAAAATACTTTCGAATTGCTGCATTTGCAGCATCCATTCCCAAAAGATACTCGTTCTTTGCTTTGAGGGCTTTCAAATTCGTATCTTCAAACTTTGCTGTACGCTGCAAAATTTAAAAAAAATGGTACCAATACAAAAAAAGGAGACACGTAAGTTTCGTTTCACATTAAAACCAACCTTCTGCAGTTCTTTGTCCAGTACTCTGTACTTCTTGCTCTTCTTCAACTTTTCCTGTGGTATACTGCTTTCCAGACGTGACCGCTGCGTCTCCACACACCGCATTTTCTGCTCCGCTTGCAACATATCGCCATGATACAATTGATACGTTTTCATCGACTTCAAAATCACAAAGAAACAATTAAAAAAACCATTCAAATAAGTGACGGTTCTGTTTTCAGGTTGCATTTTGTAAATAACTTACAGCGTGCAATTCGTGGAGTACTTTTAACAGTTCATCGTGCCCTTCAATGCCAATTTCTCGACACTGAAAAAACGGGATAAAAATAAAAGCCCCAGAGTTCAGAAACAAGATAGCATCATGGTGGTTAAAACTAGTAAAATATAGAGTGCGAGCTTAATGGAAAAAAAAACCGTGATGTACAGTACCCTTCTGTAAATTCTTTGCACATCGTCAATGGCAGAAGAAAACCTGTTGGCTAAATTATTGCTGTAAATATCCGACAGAACCGCATGGTGCTTACTGCACTGTTTTGTCCGTTGGATGAAATGCTGCCAGCAAGCATATGTTGAAAACAAATGCCACTGTTCACGTCTAAAATAGAAAAAAGAAGAAAAAATTAAAAATTGTGTAAAAACAAACTTTGGTTCTTATGGAGGGAAAACCATGAAAATCTTCTCAGATTCCAGGAAACAAAAAAAATAGTTAAAAATAACAATAACGAATACAGAAAATTTGGTCGATTTTCAGATCCCGTAAATTTGGCAGCCCAGAATTCAATAACTTTTTTATGTAACTTTCTGTAGTACGTGTACATGATAATCTGCACGTAAAGTGTGAAAATTTCCTAAAAGTGGTGTTTCCGGACCAACATGAAAACAAGGAAGTGTACAAGTTTAGATGTAATTGCAGATAAGTAAATTATGGTATGAAACCGTACAGGAATAACAAGATGAACTGTAGAAGGTGGTTTTGAACTTGCAAAGATTGTGTCAAATGCACACTTAAAAAAGGCGGCTTCCGCAAAAAAATGATAATTTTTAAGATCATCCGAGTGAGTACAATTTTATTTTTATACTTTGCAGCTAAAATTCAAGTTTTTTAATGACTGAAACGTGACAGACAATGAATAACTAACTTTAGGAAGCAAAATTTATATCCTAACCCATCGTAGTTAAGTCATAAAAGCTGTAAAGTTCTTAAACTTGAGTTTCAACACTTATGTTATCTCTACAATATTTTATTTGAAGATATTCGCCAAACGAAAGACCAAGTATCGTAATTAAAAACACTAAATTTAAAATCGTTACTGTGAGGTTAGTTTTCATTAATCAAATAAGAACGTGTTGACAAAGTTTCATGGTACATATTGTCATCTTTCAGTCAAGTAATGCAAATAAATCCATTTTACGACATTGTAAACTCCCTCGTAGAAAAATAATGCCCACACAAATTCGGATGAGATTACGGCTTAAATTATAGTGATGACATAAAGATTTAAGGAAACCTTGTACAGGCAAAGCCAGTAACAGGATCGCCATATGTTGACAATAAGTTTCTGCATTCCTCATGTTTTGAAGAAGAAAAAAAGCATAACCTGAACTTTGGAGAGAAAAGAAGTATTTCTAAAACTCGATATGTTTTTTTGAAACGAGAGGAGGTAGCAGCAGAAATAGGGTAACATTCATTTCTTTGTAGACGAATGTTCAGCCGTTGACCCAACAACTTACTGAACCTTTATGACAATATTTTCGCAAATTTTATGATTTTACTCAGGGAAAAAACGTCTTTTTTGGGGATATTTCAATTGGTAGCTTCCGGGCATAATGGTATACAAAATTGCATAAGACTATAATTTAATGAGAATTGGTAGAAGAAAGATGCACATATGATTTAGATGTTAGATCCAGAACTATGTAATCTGTGAGTTTTGATGAACTCTGACTGACTCACAAAAAAAATAGAAACTTTAAAAAATGTAGTTTTCCAAGATGTAATGCCAAGTATAAGAAGCATGAACTTTCAGAAAATTAGGAAATAGATTACTGATGTAATTCAAGTGGATACCACCATAAACTAGCTGGCTAATATTAACAAACTGGCAAGTTGATGGAATAAAGTCAACAAACATAACGTAGAAGTTTTTAACAGTAAAAGTTATACAGAAATTTCGCAGCACCAGATTTAAGTAAAACAATGTAAATTAATTTCCTAGTGCACTGTTTAAAAAAATAACACTATTTCTGCATGCCCTAATTATTTTACTAATCTCAAATTAAAAGTTGTAGTGTTTTCGAGATAAAACCTCCACTGTTCGATGCAAAGAGAAATTGCAAACACCAACTTTTACCTTTTTTAATCAATGAAGAAATTACCTGCATTTAACATCCTGAATTTAAACATCGTCTATAACGTGGAGTTTTGCACCAATTCCCAACTGCGCCGTTCGTGAAACAACTTCAGGGTCAAATATGTTATAAGTTATAACCGCTGGCATGGTCAAACCAATTTCAATTTACTTATATATGAGTAAATCAGAGACAAAACCCGTCCACGTGAATTTATAAAGAAAATTTCCCAGATGCAAGTAGTTACTTTAAACTTATCACCACACCACAAATATACAAAATCCCTAGGAAGTTCTCGATCCTCAGCAGTTCTTAAGACATCTCAAGTGATCATCAATAATTCTTAAGGGTGTAATGCGACGAAAACGCTCGACAACCGCTGTTCTAACTACCACCGATTAATTTAAAAGCAATCTAGCTGGTCATCAACCAGCTGAAACCAATAAATACAACTTACTTTTGCCTTTCAGTCTTGTGTCTCGCTTGCAAGCTCTTGGCTAGTTTATCCAAATTTCTGGAATATTCCATTTCCACATCAGCCCTCCTCCTGAAGTAGTCCTGGATTTCGGCCACCAGGGACACCTGCGTTTCCATACGAGAATCCAGGCATTTCAATTGCTCGTTCAATTGCTGACGGATATCTGAAGAAATATAAAATCCGTAAATTAGACGAAAGGGTGGACACACACATGTACACAATCACAAAATGCCCCTCCGCAGTACCTTGCGCATAGGTTAACACCGGACTAGTCCGATCGCAACATTCGGACGAACTACACCAGATAAACATGTTTTACAGACCCAAAAGTGAGCACAAATCCGAAACACCAGTGCACTGGAAAACGATACTTTGTCGGAACACCTAGGTACTGTTCGTAATGCTTCCCATGGCGGTCTACCACATCCTAGGAGGCTCCTCTCCAGCGAGTTTTGGCATAGGAACAAGGTCGAAAAAGGTGGGGAAAACAGATAACGTCTTAGTTTTGGTTGCGAAGCACGAAATGAAACTATGTAGAAATTTCTGCATTTGGATAAGACGGTGCGCGACCAAAGTGTTTCCAATCTCAAATATTGATGGCCAGTGAAAAGGATAAGTGAACATATGATGGGGATAGTGCAAATACAAAAAAAAAAAGAGTAGGAAGTAAAGAATCCCACAAGAGTAGGACGGAAGTAATATAGGCATTGAGTAGGCTAGCTACATTGCAACCTTCCCAACTAAATAACCTCACCCATGACTATATTTAGTAATACAGTGCACGGTATAAAGATAGGCCTAGAAGTATTAAGCGGCTCCACCACAACACAAAGATCGCTTGTGTTCCCAAACTTTGAAATCGCAGTGAAAAAGTCGATGAAAAACTAGCTGAACTAGAAACGCGACGATAAAAAACATTCAGAATTACCGAATAAAATAATCTGTACATGAACTGGTAACGATTGGTAAAACTCGTTTCGGGCGATGGCTTCACATGTGTCCGTATATCGTGACTACATCAATGGCAGCCGCCATTCCAATCTTTTTGTCAACTGGTTTGAAAAATCTACGCTTATTGATCTGGTCAAATGCATTTGCCAGCAGGACCTGTCTGTAAAAAATATCTATGACATTCAGCAACAATTACATCGAAAAATGCGTATGAGCAGGCCGTTTAAGATTCTAGTGACGTTTTCTTGTTGATACATGTTAACAAAATATTGAAAACACAGCCATCTTATTCTTAAAGAGTGTTGGCACTTGTGTTCCATGGCTTTAAAATTTATATATATACGAGTGGGAGTGAACAAAATAAAGTGCAACCTCGGTTTACGAACTCCACTGTACTGAACAAACTTCTTACAGTTACACGATTCATCAGTAATGAGGTGTTTGAACACCATTGTCTTCAATACAATATTCCATGATGAATGAAAGGATGGAATCTTGCTTAAACATTGATTGCAGAAATAAGCCACAATTTCAGCACCATTTTGTGTTCCAAGAGTTAAAAAAACATCTGTTCTGTGCACTTTATTCAATATTCATTACTCTGCCTATGCTGTTAACTAATAGCATACCACAAAAAAGCAATGTTAAAGAAAAGCAGGACCGACTAAAAAGTTTAAAAAATTTCAGTAATCACTAAATAAATTTTGGCTAAATGGTAATATCGATAACTAATTAAGGAACCGCACTATTATGACAACGACACAAACTCGCGTATAACCAAATTTTAAAAGCTAAGAAACCATTTACGCGAACACAACAGGCCATATCCTCTTATAAAATAATGTATGGCTACATTAATGATTACAAAATAGGGGCTGCATGCTTTTGGTAACCATAACAACACCGAAAGCAAAAAAGGCCATAAACTGAAGTAATTATCCTTGCAATTAGCTTTTTTTCCAGCTAAGTACCATCTGTCTTGAATTGAATTTTCAACATGACCGTCCCCTGTTTGTCCAATGATCCTGTTCATCAATTGCAGAAGAACAAAAACATGTCTTCCTTACCATTAAGATCCAGTTTTAGTTGATATTAATAAAACTACCATCATCACAACTACCGCAAGTAACAAGGAATTCACTTCCCAAAAGTCACAAAAACGTGAATTGCACATCCCGTTTTGGGCAATAATAGGGCAGTAAAAGCAAAGTATGAGCGGCCCTAGATTTGTTTGTTCCTGGTACATTTAAGTGACGAAAGATAATAGACCAAATACAGTGGAATCTCGATTTACGAACTAAATCCGTTCCATGACCCTGTTCGTGAACGGAAAAGTTCGTAATCCGAATCAATTATTCCCATTGCAATCAATATAAATCCAAATAATCCATTCCTTGTCCAAATTTTAAAAAAAAATTGTAAACATGGTATGGTTTTATATGTGGAAATAATACAATATTATGTGTGGAATTAAATTTACTGGCAGTTGAATGACAAAATGCACAAGAATCAGTGCTGGAATCTGACCTGGAAACGAAAGGCTTGTGTACTAAGGAGGTCCGAAAAATGTCCTCGTTTGGTCAACACCGCCCTTTCCTCTTAATTCCCCCTTATCAATGACTCTGCCCGATATTTCACAAATTTTAATCAATTTTTGTGTCGTCGATAGGTGCTTTTTGGGGCTCTGCACAACACAAACCTGATCAAATTTGTACAAGGTTCCATAGTGTTAGATACGTTACAAATGCATTGAAGGTTCACATATAACAGTAATATTAGAAGATAGCAGTTTAATTACCAAAAAAGAAACCGCATTTTTATTATTTAGAATAGTGCAGATCGTCGATTTCGCCATCTTTTACTCCTTGGCAAGATCCAAAACGCGATCACAACTTTCAGGTTTAGCTATAATTTCCTTTTTTTTTAAATCAACATTAATACGTTTGTGATTCTTCTTAACGCCATATTCATTAAAACTTTGCACTTTTTTGGCAGCCCACAGGGTTTTGTCCCGTTCGTAAATTGGGTTAACGTTCGTAAATCGAAATCATATGTGGTGTTCGTAAATCGAATTGTTCGTAAATAGAGTTTTCACTCGTAAATCACTCGTTTGAATTCCACTGTACATAACTGATTTATTTTTTGAAATTTGGTATTGAGTTTTAAAGTCATCAAAAAACCAATTCCCAAATAGATATTCCCCTATTTAAGGAACTTATTTCACGCTAATTTTGGATGAAAAATTCCCATCATTTGAGTTCAAAAACAACAGCATACCGTTAAGGAGTTAAATTTTCATACGGCACATCACCCCCGCACATAACATTCCCCCACACGGGCAGGCAGGCAGGCACCACCCAGTGATAAAAAACTCGTTTTGGAGCTGACAATCAGCCCACGGAACAACAAAAACACGGACAACTCAGGAGTCACAGACATTCGTCGAAACGTGGGTGGTGGCGACGCCAACTGTCAATTACCTTTCCCTAAGATTCCTAATTCGGCCGCCGAGGTCCAGTTGGCGCTGACCAGACACTGAAACATCTCTTCCCCCGGGTCAATTCCTCCGGGCACCACAGCTAATCCTTCCGAGGGGCACCATTTTGCACCAAACTCTGATTGAGGAATCTTGAGCTCCTAGAGCTGTCACCCGCCGTTTCAGATATGCGATGCTATTGGTCCACCCTCAACTTCCGGCGTCTCGGTACAAAGTAGCAGGCAGCTTTTCTCAGGCTCCCCCTAAGCTCCTCTCGGTGCTTCAGCTGCTGACTTTCTTCGAATTTTTCTTCCCCTTCCACCCTCGCATATTTTTCTGATTGATAGTGACATTCGGGGGCGCCTCGGCGACCTAGAGCTCCACAAAACACACAAGCAACACTTCCACCCTAATTAAAATGCATCTAGGTTAACTTCCATTTTTTTGCTAGCCATGCCCTGTTCAACTACCCTCGACTCATGTAAGTAAGAAGTACAATATACTTAGGTAGGTTCAACTCTTCACGGGGACATCCATGAAGTACGTCAGGGGAAAAAAACAAAACAGGGCGACAAAAGTTCAACTTCACTTTTCAGTTTGCTATATTATTTTTAAGAAACTGTATTACTTTAAGTTAGGTTATTTTTAATTGCTATGCATTATAGATGTTATGCAGATATTTGTAATGGCGTTTTTGGCAGTTGCCACCTCATGCTTGTGTTCCAAATTGGAAAAAATAGAACAGGTAGAAATGGAACATGATTATTAGAATATAGAATGAATGTTGTTAATGGAGTAAGTGCTGGCAGATTGTTGTTGTCAAAAGACGTTAAATAAAGTTATTAGTTGAAATTATCATCAAATTCAACCACACTTTATTATATAGCGAATTTAGTTTTTGGCACTCCCTTCTTATGCAATTCCCAAGAGCTTTACACGCCTAACTTAGGTAAGCCACATGTCGATTTTTTATAATGTGACGAAGTTTTGGAACAACGTTTTCAAAATATTAACATCTACAGTCTGGCTGTGAGTCAATTCAAAGTTGTGTCGCTTGTGAATTATGACCCAAATCCCTTTTTGCTGTGTTAATATTTCAATTTGTGTCATCTGAAATTCAAATTTTGTTGATTTTGAACGCAGGTGGCCGACTAAATAATTACCATCAAAAACCATGCACATTAAGCATTTATCCATATTCAAAAACGTATCTAACTACAGATTGTGTTCTACATTTATTGTCATCGTATCAATAACTACATCATAATCAGAATGCCGTAATACGAGTATGTAATCCTAGTGAAACATACCAATCTGACACCACAGGGTTCCCCCACAAATAAAATGTCCAACTTCCCGGACTTTTCCAGGTTTAAAGAAGTTTCCATGACGAGAAAAATCGGATTTTTACCACAGAAAATCAGATTTTAAATGTGAAAAATTGCGATTTTACTTCAGAAAAATTGAATTTTTACCGCATAAAATCAGATTTTTATGTGAAAAATTGCGATTTTACTTCAGAAAAATTGAATTTTTACCGCATAAAATCAGATTTTTATGTGAAAAATTGC